>JAJLSL010000005.1:494009-641552 GCA_030567555.1 Kuraishia hungarica
TCCCCCCCCCCCCCCCCCCCCCCACACACAAGTACCTCCAGGTGGCATCGTTATCAATCCACACCAATATAGTGCATAGAAAAACAGGAGGATTGGGATGTTGGTGCTCACTGTGAGACCAAGGGCGCTATATCTATCGAGGAGGCTGCTGAACAAAGAACTGGCGAGTATACTGTTATCATGTTCTGCCAGTAAGGCTGGTGAAAGAAGTGTAGCAAAACATATTTTCTCAAGATCATCGTGTAGGAACTTCTCCACCTCCACAGTGAGACTCGTTTCAGGATCATCTGTTGTTGGCTCAGCTGCCAAAACGAAAGGCCGTATGAGAGACTTCAACGTGGCGTTGGTATCGGGTCTCCTTGTTGTTTCGTCATATATCACACTCTCTTCGCATAGCTATTTCAGTTCAGATACACTCCCCTCTCTTGGAGGAAACAATGCCGGTGCCGGTGGAGCCCCAGGTGCGCTCTCACGCTCCACTGCTATGTACTCCACCTCGTCACTGAGTGGCGGTGCTTCCCAGCAGCAGAGCAAACAAGGCATATATCTGCTTTCGGAGGATGAAGTGTCCAGGAGGCTTCGCCAGTTTGAAGAGAGTTACTTCGTTAAGAGGGGAAAGGGAGTATTGAGATACGACATCTGCCAGTTTGCCAGTAACAATCCAATCGAAGATGACAGAAGCGAAAAGATCATTTCCATTCCAATCCAGGACAGAGAAAACAACAATGAGCAAGTGAACTCAGATTGGATGTTTTGGGGCGTGTTTGATGGCCATGCAGGCTGGACAACTTCTGCAAAGCTCAGAGATAACTTAATTGACTATATTGTCAACGAAATGAGTCAGGTGTACAAGGTCAGCGAGAAGAATCTGAGGCTTGTACCCAATAACGATGTAATTGACAAGGCAATACAAACAGGCTTCCTCAAATTGGATGACGAGATCATCAACAAGTCAGTTGAAAGGCTGCTGGCCAACCCAGGCAACAAGGCAGGTGCTGCTGAGTTGTTGATGCCAGCCCTTTCTGGATCATGTGGGTTGATTTCATTCTACGATACGCATTCCCAGACCCTTAAAGTAGCAGTTACAGGAGACTCTAGAGCTTTGTTGGGTTCTTTGAATGAGGAAAAAAACGAGTGGACAGTTACAGCGCTTAGTGTTGACCAAACGGGTTCAAGTCCAACTGAGGTTGCAAAGTTGTTGAGTGAGCACCCAAATGAGCCAAATGTGGTTAGAAATGGAAGGGTGTTAGGTTCTCTGGAACCTACAAGAGCATTTGGGGATGCCAGGTACAAATGGTCTCGTGATATACAGACCAAAGTTTACAACCAGTTCTTCGGCAGACAGTCTCCTGCCAATTTGAAGACACCCCCCTATGTCACAGCAGAGCCAGTCATCACCACTACAGAGGTATCACCAGGAAAGAGCGACTTTATGGTGATGGCCAGTGATGGGTTGTATGAGATGCTCTCCAATGAGGAGATTGTGGGATTGGTGGTGAGGTGGATGGAAAAAGCAAAGATGGTGAAGCCTCAACGCTCTCTTCTGGATAACGTATTCCCAAGTAAAGATAAAAAGCTTCCCAAAGTTGTGGATATCACAGATGGAACCGCTAAACAGCAGCAGAAGCAGCCATTTAGAAAGAAGACAGGCAGTGGAGCAGAGTACATTCTGGAGGATGAAAACGTGGCCACTCACCTTGTTAGAAACGCCCTCAGTAGTGGAGGGTCAAAAGAGGATGCGGCTATGCTGGTGAGCATTCCTTCTCCTCTTTCTAGAAGATATAGAGATGATCTGACAGTGACTGTTGTATTCTTTGGTGAAAGTGGTTACGTAGATGACCAAGGGCTATTGGAACTCAACGCCAATGCCACCAAAGGAGGTATCAACAGTGCTCACTCCAAGTTATAGGTGAGGAGGTGGTGATGGTGGTGAAGGTTGAATGATGTTACATAACTATTAGTTGTAGTATTTTTTTGGATTATTTGATGAGATTTTAGTATCACATGGATTTCTATATTACGTAATGAAAATCTGAACCGGTTACGGTTACTTAGGCATAATCTGGCCCAGTAGTAAGGCTTATCATTTTAGTCGAAGACGCTGCTCACCGATCGCACTATCTCTCCTGATAAATGCAAATTCTACCAACCAAGTTGGTGGTGGGGTGGAGTTGGCACCGCTAACTCCTTTCAGGACACAGTGCGCAATGTACTCAATCAATCATCACCTTCGATGCAGCAGTATCTCTTCCCTCTCCCTCGCAAAGCCCCCCTAGGCAGCCCAAGAGGGATGTAGAGGTCGGCTCAGGACCGATAAGATAGACGATTAGAGCTACCAGGTCCCAGGAGATAATGCAGGGGCCACATTCATAGACACGGGGTAGTTTCAGCGAGCAAGGGTTAATTGGTTTATCGGACTATCTTGTATGTAAGTTTTTATTTATCTTTTGCACAAGGTCGTGGGGAAGGTTGATTAGAAGTCGGTTCCCTATCATCAGCCGCCTCCTTTCGTAGAATCGGGTGATATCGACATCGCACAGAGAAACCGCACGGAGACGTTGGGATTCCCTGCAGTCGGTAGTAGCAGCCGATCTCTGCTCCATTTCCATCCTCCTCCTCCCTCTTCTCTATCCCCTCTCTATCGAGGCAATGCCCATCTAGCATACCACACGGCGTGGCTTAGGCGAAAAGTGTCACCTCCACCTTGATCCAGACGCATCAGATGACTAAATCATATTACTGAATCAGGTTAACTAGATCAGACGATGGCCAGATCGAAAACTACGGTCGGATCACAAATGGTTTGAACCTCAATATTATCTGATCCCAGCAAAAAAAAAAAGGCCATGCGTATGCATTTGCATCTACAGTTGGTGAATGACATGTCATATGTGCTTTGTTCAATGTATCATGTACAAACCATGTCCATGTGCTATGTCCATGTGCTATGTCACTTGTAATCGTAAAATAGTTGTGCCATAGTATCGCGCTCCACATCGCACTTTCAACGGGCCGATCCCACTAGCAAGCACCCAGAGCACCGCGCGATGCAATAGAACAAAATGCCCCTTTGCCATCTTGGGTTACTTAATATGGATACCTGGCCGGCAATCCTCATACAGTTGCGACAGAACAGAGCGGTCTACCCCTATAAAAGTATCCACCGTAAAAAGGGCATAATTGCTTGGAAGCAACAATCGCCGTGGACGAGCTATGCCCCCTCACGAAAGGAAGCACCGAAGGGGCCGCAACATCCTCCATTAGAACCTCCTCCATCAGCCCGTCTTCGACTTCGACGCTTCCTTAGACGCCTCTGTTGCATTGTAGTAGTGTGCGTCCTCGTATGCAGGTCACCTCTTATCTGCCGTGGTTGATACCCCAAATCCGTCCTTGCTATCTGTGCAACCTGCAGTGTGCCTGGAGAAACAGATCAGACTTAGCGCAGTGCTTGTCGCGAAAGCGCGCCGCAAATCAGAAATCCCGCAGGTGGAATCCACCGAGACCTTGGTCAAGAATATGCACCTTCCCAAAGCGTACCGATAAGATAACCCGTGATACCCAAGGATGCTGTCTGTTCTCCTCACTTTGCTGGCAGAGAGTATATTTCAGACGCCTTTATCGATTTCAGTCGTTTTTTTTTCTGGCTTGGAGCTGGAAATGCACCGTACATTGGAGAGTGAAAGGACAAAGCGGTAAGCGACTCGGCAACACCAACCAATAAATACTCTTGTCCCTTATCTCCTTGGACCAAGTCATATATAAAAGGAAGGAGCTCTGCCGTTGGTGGTGAAGTGAATTACTTGGTCCCGTGTGAGATTAAAGTTTTCGGGGATATATACCAACCCTTGGAGATAAATCCTCTACGCTTTCCTTGTGATCCTTGATCTATACGGAAAAGAGCCATACAAGCATTCATCATTCACACATAACCACACATCATGGCTATTGACTATAATGCCATTCCAGGTACCACCCACTTGGTGGACCTGGACATGAGTGAAATGGTTGAGCACGCCAAGGGCCGTAAGGAGATTGTGCTGATTCCAACTCCTTCTGATGATCCCAATGACCCTCTTAACTGGTCTAGAAACAGAAAATGGCTGTTGATGTTCTGTCTTGTGGTTTATACTTTTGCTACAGGTATCCCAGGTACTTGTATCTACTCCATTCTTACTGATATTTCCGAAGCTCCAGGAGTGCACATTTCCGTTAATGACCTTAATGACGGTACTGGTTACTCCTTCCTTTTCCTCGGTATTGGCTGTATGTTCTTCCAGCCAGTTGCTCTCCAGTACGGTAAGAGACCTGTCTACTTGTTGTCTACATTTGCGGTGACTCTTCTCAGTGTGTGGCAGCCATTCATCACCACCTCAGGTGTCTGGTTTGGTTCCAAGATCATTACCGGTTTCTTCAACGCTCCAATTGAGGCCCTGCCTGAGATTTCCATTTCTGATGTCTTCTTCGAGCACGAGCGTGCTACCTACATGGGTATCTACGCTGTCTCCCTCTTCGGTTCCAATTACATTGCCCCATTGGTGGCTGGTTTCATCAACCAGGGCATGGGTTGGAGATGGGTTATCTTCTGGAGTTGTATATTTTGTGGTGTATCTTTCATCTTTCTGTTTATATTCATGGAGGAGACTAACTACGAAAGGAAAATCCGTGTCAGACGCGACGCTGACGGTAACGTCGTGGAGATGATCACCAGCAAGGGCGAGGGTTCCGCTGAGAAGATCCGTTCTGTTGTTTCTGTTGTTTCCCACCAGACTATTGATGAGCTTAACGCAGAAGTTAACGAGCACCCTGAGAACCAGGCCGCACTCATTGATGAGGATGACTCCATTGAGTATGCTCCTATCAAGACAATGTGGCAGAGAATGTCTCTTACCTCAGGTATCAAGAAGAAGTTCCTGCTCCACCACTACCTTATGGGTCCATGGCTCATGGCCCGTTTCCCAGTCGTTTTGTGGTGTGGTTTCCTGTACGGTTCATCTCTTTTCTGGTACTCGGTTCTTAACGGTACTGAGTCTCTTGTGTTGAGTGCTGCTCCATACAATTTTTCGAGTGACATGGCTGGTTTGGCTTACATATCCCCTGTCATCTTTACAATTGTTCTCTATTTCTACGCTGGTTGGTCGTCTGACTGGATCAAAATCAAATTGGCAAAGAGAAGAAATGGTATGTCATATGCCGAGGACAGATTGTGGCTCTTGATCCTTTACATGGTTCTTGGTCCATGTGCCCTCATCCTGTGGGGTGTTGGCGCCTACCATGGAATTCACTGGATTGGTGTCATCATTGGTCTCGGCCTTATGGCAGGTCTCTGTATCGTTGGATGTGTTGCTGCAGTCACGTATGTCATTGACTGTTACCACGAGATGAGTTGTGAAGCAATGGCTATTGTCATCCTCATCAGAAACACTATGAACTTTGCCATGGACTACGGTATCACCCCATGGATTGAGAACACTGGTCTCCAGAACACCTTTATCGCTGCAGCTTTCATCTGCCTCTTCTGTATAGGTACTTTCTTTATCATGGAGCTCACTGGCCCATACTGGAGAAACAGGACCAAGGAGATGTACTGGAAGACTCTTGAACATCGTAGAGCTCTTGGTCTCTACCATTAGTGTATTGATCCGCTCTGCGGAAGGTATTGTTAAGTTTGTTGTGTGCGTTTTTGTTATTAGCCATTTCTTTTGTGGTTTATAATTGCAGTTATCACTAGAATATTATTCGAAAAGTAAAATGAATGTAATTGTTTAATTGAATTTTTAATACGAAAAGTAATTTGATTGGGTGGCCTGGTTGAGTTAATCCAATTGAGTAATCTGATGATCCATTCGATAATGCAAAGCGCCTATAAAATAAATAACACAAATAGATAGGAGAAATGGTCGAGATCAAAGAAGAGAAACAAAAAGAAATAAAAAGGTCGGCAAGAGATTGATGACACAATCGCCACTTCCCTCCACCGATCCAGAAGATACAGTGTGGTGGCATAACCAAGTGTGGCACAAAATCAATATCGAACAGAACCCGCAGTTTGCCAACAAAATGTAAAAAAAGATATCCGAATGAACAAAAAAACAATAATCCAAGTGAAGTGTGGATTCTAACAACAGCTTCCTTTCCAACCTCCTTGAAAAAACCTCAACAGGCACACTGGGTTGGACCATCTGATGGGTTGACTGGCGCATTCAGATCAACCCTACCGGCAGCTCTAGAGTTTGTCTGGCTGGTAGATTGGTCCTGTGATTTTGAAGGGTCAGGAATCTTGTTCCCTATAGCCATAAACACTTCATTCACGTTAAATCCTGTCTTTGCAGATGTTTCAAAAAACAAAAGGCCTTCCTCTGCTGCCAATGTTTGACCTTCCTTGACAGAAACTTTCCTCTTGCTGTCCTCCTCTGGTTCTGCACCGTCTTCATCCTCAGATACCAAATCATACTTGTTACCACAAAGAGCAATTATAATGCCCTTGGCGGCCTGCTCATGTAATTCTTTCACCCAGTGCCTAGCCTTGATGAAGCTTGCTGGTTTTGTGACATCGTACACCACCAAAGCAGCCTGTGCATTACGATAGTACATGGGGGCCAAGGAGGCAAACCTCTCCTGTCCAGCTGTGTCCCAGATTTCAAACTTGATGGTTTTGTCTCCGATAGTACATCTCTGGGTAAGGAAAGCTGCACCAATAGTTGGTTCTGGATGAATAGTTAGTAAAAAAAGAACAAGGGAGAGGGTGGTGATTTCACACCAGCTTAGGCTGATGGGTCGTCCGGAAAGGGGGCAATGTGACATGTGTGCATGGCTTGCATCCATCCATTGTTGTCCATAAATATATACTCACCTTTGTTTTCCTGAAAGTCGTTGCTGACAAACCGTAGAACCAACGACGACTTTCCTACAGCGGCCTCGCCCAACAACACCAACTTCACGGCCATAGTGGGCCTACCTGCGGAACTCATTGCGGATATGTATAATAGTGGCTGTTATGATAAGGAACGGCAAGAGGTACTCTGATACCAAAAAAGAAAAACCAGACCCAATATTCTTATATAAGTAATAGAAATAAAGAATATTTACTCAAATATACACAAATGTATGTATGTATATATTATTTTATATATGAATTATAGAGATATACCACCTCCCTTCAATAGTATATATGATGCGTGCACTCGGTATAAATGATGGCTTATCGCCTCACCGGATTATTCTCCATACAGGGCAGTCTAGCAGGCAGTCTACTAGGAGGAAGGCCATAATGAAACCTGCCATGGAAAGGCCCCTTCTGAATCCCCTTCTGAATCCCCTCCTATAAGGCTTGCACTGATGACGGAAAGGGGAGGCAGGCAGGGCAACTAAGGCAGGCAAGGTCAGGCAAAGCAGGAAAGGCAGGCAAAGCAGGCAAAGCAGGCAAAGCAGGTAAGGCAGGCAAGGCAAGGCGGGCCCATTCACCAAGCCTTCTAAGAGCAAGATGGGCCGGGCCGAACGAGATGAGCCGAACGAGGCGATGGGGACTGTGCCATTCTACGTGTGCCATCCATTCTATCTACTACTGGGTGATAGATAAGGTGGGCAAGGCAATCACAGATCACAGCAACTTATTATGCTAATACCGAGATAACAATATTTACATGTAGCTGGATTATATCACAATACTATGGATGACTACTACTCGACAGAAGTATGAAATAATTACTCAATAGAATGTTGCTCGTTTTGTGAGATCAACTAGTAAATAGAATACATAAGCATCTGCCTGTCCTCCTGCTACACCTTCTTACACACCCAGAACTCACATTTGTATTGCCAACCACCAAGGGCCCTTGGGTCTCCGCCATAGGTGGTTTCTATACCAGATTCATGTTTTTCAAATACAAATCCCATTTTTTCAATCAGCTCAATGAGATCTTGTCTAGTAAGTTCCAGTCCCTTTAATGGCGTTGGCGTCTGTTTTGCTTCACCAGACTCGTCTGGCTTTGTAACATTTAGTACATTATCATCATCCTCGTAGTGCCACAAAAGTGGGCCAAAATTAATCCATAATCCTCCAGCTGCAAGAGAGTGATGTATAGTGTTGATATACTCAATGATATTCGAAGCTGTATCCAGGAAAAAGCACGTAGCCACAACATTCCAAGACCCCCCATTCGAGGCTCTAAAAGCAGCTGCCTGTTCATCCATTGTGAATGTCTCCGAAACACTTAAATCAGATGGGCCATAGAGATCGGTGAAAGAACCGGCTGCCATCGACATGAGTTCTCCAACATTTATCTCAGGATACTCCTTGTTCAACAACGATATATCTCCAGGGAAGTAATCCGGAATAAAAACTGGTCTTAACTGGTCTGTTCTCTTTGCAACATGAGAAAACCGATGGATGAACGGGAACACGCTGTTCCCATTAGCTACAAACGTATGGTTTAATAAATAACTGGATCCCAGTAACATATGGTATGAAAATTCGTTTCCTTGGCACTGGAATCCTCTTTTGACAAACTCCACTACCAATCGTCCGAGCCCTGCTCCAGGCACCAACACTTTGATATCGGGTCTGGATCTCAAATCTGGGAAGTATTCCTCACAGGCTCTCAGAATTCTACCGAAAGAAACCTCGCGTTCTTCTGAACCTATGTCACTCCATTCCCTCACCATCTGCACCAATATCCCTCGCACTTTGTCTAGATCTTGGCCTGAGCATTCATGCCATCCGGCTGGATCCGGAGGAACTCCCCAGTCACTGGCTATGGCCCTTGCAACGTCCTTGCAGAATACTTCATTCAAAGAGACGCATTGATGTATGTCTTCTATATGTTTTTCAAACCATGGCAGTAATGACTGTTCTTTTTTTGTTAATGACTCCAACTTCAGTCTTCGGGGGTATATCAACTGGTGACGAGCCCAGGTACCATACTGATCAAGGGCAGACCTAGACGATACATTTGTTAGTAACCTTCAGCTATGATATCTGCACCGAGCCAACACACATAGTCACTTACAAAACAGATGTCAATGCATTAAACTCTTCTATATCTTCGCTCATGATGCGAAAAGTATCAATCTAATCGATTGTTGTCTCTGCCTTACATCTCTGCCTTACATTATCCCAATGATGTTATATATGTTCACTCACTTCTACTGTTGTTCGTCAACGTCTCCTCCGCATGCATGCGTGCATAATACTGACAGCCTGCATAAATCATGCTCAAATTCATCATACACATCACTAAGTAACAAAAATGGATTAACATACATGCTATTTGGATATTACAATTGATGAAATAAAATAAATTGATTTCTGTTAAAAGGAGAGGTTTCAAATAAAATTCCACCGCGTTCACTTTTCATCCAGCTTCTTCTTGAGCTCTGCATTCTGCTGTATAAGCTGCTGAACCAAGTCTGTAAGCGTGTCAACCTTCTCTATGATTTCATAGTTTTCCCAGCTGACAGCAAGCAGTGAACTCTTCTCTACAGGGGGAGCCAGAGACTTGACAGTTTCGGTCCATGCTTTAGAATTGCTCTGGAACTCTGGATCCTGTGCCTCTGCGATTCTCTGTGCCCTTTGGGACTCTGCAATTCTTCTGGACTGCTCGCTATCGTCTTCAAAGAAAGAGTCTTCAAACCCATCATCGAGTGACCATTGATTGTCAACTTCGTTAGCATCATCGGGAAGGAAACGCTGCCGGTTGTACTTAACACGTCTGGCATTCCTCACCTCATAGATACTGGTAAAGAAGAGAACTGGACAGTATAGTACCGTCAGCACGACACGGTTGAGTGACCAGAATGTATCTACAGGCATCCACCACTTGAAAGGGATGCTGATGAAGAACAGTTCCAGCAGATTGAAAGGAGGAACATACACATTCTCATCGGGAGCGCGAATATACCTGAGGGTCTTTTGGGCAACCAGAGCCAAAAACTCGTCTGTGGCATTGTCAACCACATTGTCATAAGCGGAAGCATAAAGGGCGATAAGGATGTTCAGCAGCACGACGGAAACGAGGAATGTGAAGAAGTAATACAACACAGCAGCGTATGGGTATGCGAATCGATCAAAACTACCAAAATCAGGACCATCAATGACAGTCTGGAACAATACAGTGAAAATCATCTGTGTTGCATCTCTCTTTCCATCTGCTGAATCCAATCCCAGGAACGCCTGGACGAATCCCACAAGAATGATGAACAGTAAGAAGAAGAAAATGGCCGATTCTTTCATCATAGTCTTGACAACAACAATCATCACACCCACAAATCTCCTGACATCGAGGTAGAGGAGAAGTCTAGTCCACATGAATGGAGCTGCGCATGACAGCAATCTGTAGGAGATCTTGTCCAAATGTTCTCTATTATCAGAATCCGCAGGGAAAGTGAGTGATACAAACCTAGAACCCATTGATATCACAATAATTCCATACATGATGTCGTTAAACACATTCCAGAACTGGATATAGTAAACACCAATCTGTATAAACTTTGTGAGCTCGTCCAGGACATATCCCGCTGTGAAAAGATAATAAAGAATTTCGAAAACACTCAAGCTGTTAGTGGCGTCTACATTGACGATGACGGAGAAGAGGATCAGGTAAGCGAGGGAGAAGGTAATCTCCAAAATATTCTGGTAGTAAGGGGTACTGATACGATCTGGGTTGAAGTGATGACCAAAAGTTGTATCATCAGCGCCTCTGTACAGAACATAGCTGTATGGGTTTCTTGCAGACTGGATGATCCAACCTCTCCACATCCACTTGACACATCTTTGGTAACCGGACGATCCAATGATGATCACAGCATGCATATCCACTGCCAATTCAAGTGCATTCTCAGGTTCAGAATCAACGTCGTTGAGGTTGATGGAGTACCGATGGCACAGCATGGAGATGAAGAGGTACTTGTCATCCTTCTCCGTCTCAATCAAGATGGCAGCAAGCCTCTGGGCTGCAAGGGCTCTGCAAACATAAAGTTCATTATCATAAAGCTCAGCAGTAGAAAGCGACCAATACCATCTGCACACCTTCAAGAGACAGAAGATCAGTGCGGCCTGGTACTTTCTAGACGAGGTGCCTGCGGCGCCATCTCCTGTTCCCCCTGCAGCATCATACACAGCCTTGATAACCTTGCCGTTGAGAATCCTGGAGCCTTGGGCAAGAATTAACTCGGAATCAAACTTTATTGGAATGATCTGGTCAATCAAATACTTCAAGTTGATGGCTATTCTTAGCACCTGCCTAGGGGAAGGAGGGATGTAATCATCTACATCCTCCTCATACAGAGGAAGGGTGTATGTGGCCTGCTGTGTATCCGAAGCGCTCATCCTCGTCAAATAATTATGAATATTCTGACTCAATGGCACCGTGAGGATGTGGTGAAAACCTATATCTCACCAATGAGAATGGTAAACCCCACTTTTGGTCCTTCATCTCAAGTAGATATATCCCCCTCCTTCCCTCCCCTTCGATCAAAAGCAGCCCAGCCTCTACTTCCCCTTGAACTTCAAGTATGCTGCAGGGCATCTCGGAATGCAGCACGTACGTCAAATTTCAGCCTGGGGAAGCAGTGGGCCAGTGGGCCGTGTCTGCCTGCTCAGTCTGCTCACCTGTGAGTAATTAAGGAGCAATAACTACACCACACCAACAGGGACATTATATAGGATAGTCATACCCCGAAATACATAACTGTCATTGAGATCACATATTGAACATGCCTTTCAGCGTTCTCTTACATTTATATCTGAGAACATATAATAGAATCTGTTGCATGTAGACTGTGAAGCTCGGCGCCTACTCTCACCCCACGGGGCTCCCTGTAAGCTTAGCCGTAGTAAGGCGGTGAATTTTACCTGCACGCTTGCGCGTGTCCGTGGGCATCTTTTCGCGTAGCAAGTTGGTACATTAAAACTGTCACTTAAAGAAGAAATTTGAAGCTCACGATGGGTGGTATTTCCAGAGCAGTAGGAAAGATATAACACTCTATGGTTTTCTAAGTGATAATCGGAAATATCGGTAATGGCATGCGAGGTGGAATGAAGTTAGTGTCAACAGGCAGAGACATGCAGATCAAAGCACGCAAGCAACATAATACGTTTGTTTTTAGCTAGTTAGTATTTGCCACCTTCTAATGAAATATCCGAAACGGCAATGAACCAAAGCTGCCGAAAAAGAAAGGAGAAAAGGTAAAAGGGTTGGCCCCAGAAGGAACGACAGGGTCCACTGATTCTCGGATAGCTTCAAGGGGCAGCGATTATAGACCTGATATGTCCGGGCCAGCAGATCTCCGTAAACCCAGTAACGTACAAACAGCTCAAAGCCTACGATTAGGTCTGCAGATTGTTCACGGAAATTTTGATAAGAGCTATTCGCAGATCCGGCAGGAAGCAAGCTGTATCCAAAGATGATGAACAGCCATCGTAGTCAAATGTGCAAATGTGCATTTGTGGCTGCATTATCAATAGTACAGACCTTCACCCAATTCCACAGCGCTTGACGCAAGTTGTTATCTTTGTGACCTCTTTAGACATAGACGATATGTAAGTGCAACCAAATTGATAATAATCATTGCATATATTGTATCTGTTTACGTGTGAAACTGTAAGTGTGCATGGGTCTTGTTTACTTCTTTCCTAAAACCTATGGTGCGCAAGCCGGCGGGTAATGGCCAAAATTAATAATCAACTGCAAGACGCGTTTATACGCGTGTAAATTTCTGTTGCAGACGCGCTTCTCGGACAACATGAGCGACGCCGCCGAGCGCGTCTTTTTACATAGTAGAGTATAAAGGAGAAGTGAGATCCACTTATTCGCGTCTGTTTACTACTTCTACCCTTTAACCAACTTTCTTCTCTCACTCTCTCCTTCTTTTTATTCATATCATAACATTTATTATGATGTACGTTTACAAGAGAGATGGCCATAAAGAGCCAGTACGCTTTGACAAAATTACAGCAAGAGTTTCACGTCTCTGCTATGGCCTCGACCCCAACCACGTCGATGCGGTCGCCATCACCCAACGTGTGATCTCCGGTGTCTACCATGGTGTCACTACTGTTGAGCTCGACAACTTGGCCGCCGAGACCGCTGCATACATGACCACCATTCACCCAGATTACGCTATATTGGCTGCCCGTATTGCCATTTCCAACTTGCACAAGCAGACCACGAAGCAGTTTTCCCAGGTGGTGTCTAACCTCTACACATATGTGAACCCAAAGAACGACAGACCATCTCCTATGGTTTCCCAGGAGACCTACGACATTGTTCAGGAGTTTGCCGATGAGCTCAACTCCGCCATTGTCTACGACCGTGACTTCCAGTACAACTACTTCGGTTTCAAGACCCTTGAGAGATCATACCTCTTGAGGATCGATGGTAAGGTTGCAGAGCGTCCACAGCATTTGATTATGCGTGTGGCTATTGGTATTCATGGCCGTAACATCACCAAGGTCCTGGAGACCTACAATCTTATGTCTGAGAGATATTTCACCCATGCCTCCCCAACTTTGTTCAATGCTGGTACTCCCCACCCACAGATGTCCTCTTGTTTCTTGGTTGCCATGAAGGAGGACTCGATCGAGGGTATTTATGACACTCTCAAGCAGTGTGCTCTTATTTCCAAGACTGCTGGTGGTATTGGTCTGCACATTCACAACATCCGTGGTACCGGTTCTTACATTGCCGGTACCAACGGTACTTCAAACGGTATCATTCCAATGGTGAGAGTTTTCAACAATACTGCCAGATATGTTGACCAGGGTGGTAATAAGCGTCCAGGTGCCTTTGCTCTTTACCTTGAGCCATGGCACTCTGACATTTACGAGTTCATTGACATTAGAAAGAACCACGGTAAGGAGGAGATCAGAGCTAGAGACCTTTTCCCAGCTCTGTGGATCCCAGATCTTTTCATGAAGCGTGTGGAGGCTAATGCCGAATGGACTCTTTTCTCTCCAAGTGAGGCTCCAGGTCTTTCTGACCTTTACGGCGATGAGTTTGAGGAGCTATACGAGCGTTATGAGAAGGAGGGCCGTGGTAGAGAGACTATCAAGGCTCAGAAATTGTGGTACGCCATTCTTGAGGCCCAGACTGAGACTGGCACTCCATTCATGCTCTACAAGGACTCTTGTAACAGAAAGACTAACCAAAAGAACCTTGGTATTATCAAGTCTTCTAATTTGTGTTGTGAGATTGTTGAGTACTCTTCTCCAGAGGAGGTTGCCGTGTGTAACCTTGCCTCCGTCGCTCTGCCAGCATTCGTGCAGGCCGACGATGGTTCAGCTTGGTATGACTTTGAGCATCTCCACGCTATCACCAAGGTTGTTACCCGTAACTTGAACAAGATCATCGACCGTAACTACTACCCTGTGCCAGAGGCTGAGAACTCCAACAAGCGTAACCGTCCTATTGCCGTTGGTGTCCAAGGTCTCGCCGATACTTTCATGAAGTTGCGTATTCCATTTGACTCTCAGGAGGCTAAGGAGCTCAACGTCCAGATCTTTGAGACCATATACCATGCCGCTGTTGAGGCTTCTATTGAGCTTGCTCAGGAGGAGGGTCCTTACCAAACATACGAGGGATCTCCAGCTTCCAGAGGTCTTCTCCAGTTTGACCTTTGGGACAAAAAGCCAACTGACCTTTGGGACTGGGACACTCTCAAGGAGAACATGGCCAAGCACGGTTTGAGAAACTCTCTTCTTGTTGCACCAATGCCAACTGCTTCCACCTCCCAGATGCTTGGTTATAACGAGTGTTTCGAGCCATACACTTCTAACATTTACTCTCGTCGTGTGCTTTCTGGTGAGTTCCAGATTGTGAACCCATACCTCTTGCGTGATCTCGTTGACCTTGGCCTGTGGAACGATGGTATGAAGAACTTCATCATCCAGGACAACGGTTCAATCCAGAACCTTCCAAACGTTCCAGACGAACTCAAGAGACTCTACAAGACTGTGTGGGAGATTTCTCAGAAGACCATTATTGACATGGCTGCTGACAGAGCGGCATACATTGATCAGTCACAGTCCATGAACATCCATCTTAGCGCTCCAACCATGGGTAAGCTTACCAGTATGCATTTCTACGGTTGGAAGAAGGGTCTTAAGACTGGTATGTACTACTTGCGTACCCAGGCCGCTGCCGCTGCTATTCAGTTTACTGTTGACCAGGATTCTGCTTCTAGTGCATCTCACACAGTTGCAAACCTTGAGAAGCTTAAGGTGAAGAAGTACGTTGCACGCAAGGCTGCTTACGTTGAGGCGGAGGCGGACAACTCTTTCTCTAGTAACTCGCAGAGTGATGATGCCGCCGAGACAGAGCCAACATCGCTGGACAACAGCATTGCATCATTGAGAATTACCGAGGAGGTGAAGCCAGCTCCTCCAGCCGCTGTCGCTGCCCCTGTTGTCGCAGAGCCAGTTGTTGAGGAGAAGGTTACTGAGGCTGGAGCCGAGCCATCTGAGGCTGATATCTTTAGCTCAAAGGTTATTGCATGTGCCATCAACAATCCAGAGGCATGTGAGATGTGTTCTGGTTAGACGATACTTCTGGGCTGTGCTTCATTTCCTTTCAGTTTACTTTCATATACCTTGGGCTTTTTCTATTTTTGTACTATAATAATTTGATTTGAATACACGATTTAATTATGAAATTACGCCCTATTGCCAGGTAGGTTTATATCTTGTGAGAGCCCAATAACAGTGAACCAAACAACCCTTCATGTTCTCTTTTATCATCTTCACACACAGCTGAATAGTTATCAAGATCACTGAAATCAGGGCCATAAGTAAAAGAAAATATACACAAGATGCTAGAGGGTCATTCTGTCCCCAACATGCATCATCATGCCATGTATAGCGAAGTCCGAGTTTCTCTCCATTCCCCACCACGTCTGCTAGGAATAGTTGCGTGCTCGCCGTAAATGACATCACCACCAACCTGAGTGGACTTTTTCTATTGTTAGGAAAAAATGGCTCAAGTAGAGTATACGACATATCAAGTTAACATTCATACTTGGTTCGGGGGCTGCTCCTACTAATCCTACTAATACTGCACTACTAATCCTCCCCTTCATTAGTAAGGAACTCCTGAGTGGAAGTCACCTGCCATACAGTAACGTGTCTATACTATTTACTATTCGGCATGCTCCTGGACCGACGTAATGGGTCCCGCTCTCGCTCTGGACCCACTTGGCCCGTTGGTCCCTGCCAGTCCCCAGTGCTGCTTACACACACATCCATAGGCCGCAGGCAGTTCTCGCCCGCAGGCAGATCTCGCCCGGACTAAAGCAGCAAAGCCCCCCTCCCCTTCCTTTACAGCGGCACTACAAGCGAATTTCTCACACAGCTATGTTTCCTTCCATATACCACAGACCCCTCACATACACACACATACGCACACATGTAATGCAAGTTGCTACTTCACAAATAGACATCATATACAGATAGATCGCCATTTTTGTGGCTTCTCACTAATAGCAATCTTAATGGATATTATGAACCACAAATGACCCTTTCTCTCGCCTACTATTGCTGGTCCTTTCTGATTCTTTCCCTGAATACCTTCATCTCTTCCATTATGTGTGCACCTTCCACAATATTCTCCACCTCACGAATACCCCTAACTACTACCTCCTAACTCTACTACCCGCCAACCTCCTACCCCCTCTCCCTGCCTCCGTTTCGGCTACGCTTGTCATATGCACTCAACCGGTAAGGCAATCTGTGGCCCATCCCTACGTCTGCCAGCAGCGCTGTTACACTACGAATTCACAACAATAGCCTTTGTGTCCAGTATTTATGCAAAACTACAACTAGTGGAAGGATATCATCCTCTCCTCCTTCTATCTCTGGAGAACTTTCCCTCATAGTCCCTCCTCTTTCCTCCTTCCTCAATCCTCCTTCCTCCTTCCTTAATCCTCCTTCCTCCTTCCTCCTAGATCCCCTCTCAAGCTCCCTCATAGGTTCCCTCCCCACCCAAATCTCCCCTGCGTGCCGGAACTGCAAGGCTGCTCTGCCAGCTTTCCCTGCCATCTTTGCCCCGGTGGCCCCAATTTCTCCCGCACACATACTCAGTTACAGGCCGAACCAGACACATTTCCCAGCCAAAATTGTGTGTGCCGTACCCTATCTTTTCTTTTTTGTTGTCGTTTCGCAACCACCTCGTCGATCTACTCAGGAGGTTGAAGAAGGGTTTATTTTTGGGAGCTAAAGCAAATGCAGTATATGGAGTAGACCAGACGTTGATATTGTCAGATATTAAATCAACAAGTATCATAGTTGGATTAACTCTTTTCTTTTTTTTATTTATATTGCAAGTGGGATTATATATTGGTGTGTTGCCCTGTATCGGTCGAGTGTCTCATTGTACTACATTACTACTCCTTGATCGTCTGTGACACATATACAACGATTGAAGGACACGCTCAATCAGATAAACGTACACATATATCTTCAACGCGCAAAACATATATAAACAGAACATAGCCTACAATGTAAGTGTCTTTCATTTGGTTTTATTTGGTTTTAATTTATGTTTGGCTTTTGCCTGCTTGCATCTGCAAACAGCTCACTAACATTGCCATTCTATTTAGGGATCTGAGGGTTGGAAGAAAGTATCGGATCGGACGGAAGATAGGTTCCGGTTCCTTTGGTGATATCTACCTAGGTACAAACATAATCTCAGGGGAAGAAGTTGCAATCAAGCTTGAAAACATCAGGGCAAAACATCCACAGCTAGAATATGAGGCAAAGGTTTACAAGGCGCTATGTGGAGGTGTGGGAATCCCCTTTGTTAGATGGTATGGAACAGAATGTGACTACAACGCCATGGTGATTGATCTTTTGGGTCCATCTCTTGAGGACCTGTTCAACTACTGTAACAGGAAATTCTCCTACAAAACGGTGCTCTTGTTGGCTGATCAGCTCCTGTGCCGTATCGAATTCATCCATGCAAGATGTTTTATCCACAGAGATATCAAGCCAGATAACTTCTTGATGGGTATCGGTAAGAAGGGCTCACAGGTGAACATCATCGACTTTGGTCTCGCCAAGAAATACAGAGACCCAAGAACACATTTACACATTCCTTATAGAGAGAACAAGAACCTTACGGGTACCGCCAGATACGCATCGGTGAACACCCATCTGGGTATCGAACAGTCCAGAAGAGATGACTTGGAGTCCCTTGGATACGTTCTCATCTACTTTTGCCGCGGTTCTCTTCCATGGCAGGGCTTGAAGGCTGCCTCCAAGAGACAGAAGTATGATCGTATTCTTGAGAAGAAAATGACTACCCCACCTGAGGTGTTGGCCCGTGGGTTGCCAAGCGAATTCATGCACTACATGAACTATGTGAGGTCCCTTCGTTTTGAAGACAAGCCTGACTACATGTATCTTAGAAAGCTCTTCAGGGACTTGTTTGTCAGAGAAGGTTACCAGTATGACTATGTGTTTGACTGGACTGTTTTCAAGTACAAGCTGCAGCAACAGCAGCAACAGCAGCAGCAGCAGCAACAAATCCAGGATGGTGAGAAGAACGAAGAAAAACCACAACTACAAGACTCTCAGCAGCCTCAGCAGCCTCAGCCACCACAACAACAACAGCCTCAGTTGATACAGCAGCAACAGACACAACCACAACTACAACCACAACCACAACCACAGCCACAACCACAGCAGCAGCCTCAGCAACAGAAGGCCATGTATCAGCAACCGATTAATGATATGGATCCCTTCTACAAAGAGGAACAGCAGGTGTCCTCTGGAAACCAGAATATCCAGCCATTGTTGCAACAGCAGTTGGCGCAGCAGTCAGCACAACCGGCAATCCCGCAACCTGACCAGCAGTACATCCCGTTGTCTTCACAGCAGCAGGCACAATACTCCGGGTACCGTGTCTCTGGTTCTCCACAGCAACCGCATCAGTCACCGGATAACAACGGATACACGCTCAATCAGTCGTCTCAATGGCTGTGAGCCTCTCCGAGGCATCTTCATTTTGCATAATTGAAAGACAAAGATCATTTTTTGCTTTGTTGCTTGCTCTCGAGGGTCATAACATGTGTGCAGGTTCGTTGTCAGATCGTACATCTGATGAAACTGCTGAATGCACCCGGCATGCCCAATCAATTGGCATGTTTGTGGACCCTCTTGTTCAGATATTAACCCTTTCTTTTCTATTGGGTGATCTTTCACACCACCCCTGCAGATCTCCTTTCAATTGCTCTTCTCGACATCTTCTCATTTGTTGATGTTCAGTTCAAGGTATAAAACCGTTATGTTATTAGCAATGGATGCATCTTAGATTTTTCTTCTGATCCATATATACGAACTGCTGCATTTTCGCCTTGGTCAATACTGTGGGGTGTTATGGGTTGTGAACCCTTCAAGGTCCGTATACAGGAAACGGGAAGGGGTAAATGTATCATGGAGGAATATCGTTTTCATTGTGAGAATCAAATAATAATAATAATAAATACGAATATATATAATATTACATACTTACTCAAAACTCGCCTTTAACGACTCTTGAAATAAGATCAAATGCAACACTTCTCTTGAACGGCAACCTCAAGAATTCCAGTTCCGACCCATCCTCACCCACTGGGTCATCTTTTTCACTAATCTCTCTGATCTTTTCGACATCTATCCATCTTGCATCCTCGAGTTCCTTATCGTGATCCAGATGAATCTTTTCGTTGACTCCGTTGAAATCAACCACTGCCACACAGCCAATCATTAAGTTTGAAGGGAATGGCCATGGCTGCGAGTTAACAATGATAACCTCCTTGGTACGACACCCTGTTTCTTCCCATATTTCCCTAACAGAAGCCTCCTCAATTGTTTCACCCGGCTCCATGAACCCGGCAACACAGGAATACATCTTTGCTTTTGAGCCAGGGGCCGGTTGAGGGTGTCTCTTATTCCTACAAAGCAAGATCTTGGAGCGGTCAGAGCTCACCATGGCAATAATGGTGACGGGGTCTGTTCTTGGGAAGCTGACATTTGTAACAGAGGCATTTCTTGCGGGACATCCACCTGTCTTGGTAGGTTCGCTGGTGCACTGAAGCTTGGAGCCGGCATCAACAACGGTCACAGGAGCACCACACCCAGGGCAAAAGGAATTACGAATCAACCAATCCAAGTACATCTTACCGTAGGAGAAGATTGTTCCCTCATTTGTGGGTAGTTCCAAACTTTGCTGCATTGCATGAGAGATAAAGACAGTCGAAGCATTGTCTGTTGTCTTTTCTGGGATGAACTTCTCTTTGAAGTCAGCTGAGCTGGTGATATCCACCGCAAAGTATGGGACTCCCTTGTATTCCTTGAAAGAAATGAACGGAGCAGTGGATACAGGGGTATCGGTGGTCTTGTAAACGGAGAGACCAGCTGCTAAAGAATTGGGCGAGATCAATAGAGATTCATCCTCAAACATTCCATATTCATCCATTCCCAAGAACACAGCAGTGACCTCTTCCCTAATCGAAGGAGAACTGGCAGCATTCTTTTCAGCCCATCTGTTTAAAACGGCTCTAAGCGAACTGTCCAGATTTGCAACTTCTACAACCAGTAATCTGTCTATTTGCTTCCCCTCAGCCGACTCTTGCTTGTACATCAGGGGTGACAGTCTGGTTGGCCCAGTCTGTGTGAAGAGCACCAACCTAGCTGGGGTGTCTTGCGACGTGATGGCATCAGAAATGAACTCCGGTTGTGTTCTCAAGAACGAGAATCTGTTCAACGAGGTAATTGCTCCAAAATATATGTCTGTCATCGTTTCTGGTTTCCTGTGAGTAATTGCCTATTTGCAGATGAAATAGAAGTGGTGCACAATCAGTGGTGCTATTCTCTTTGACAATACCCCACAGAGTCTGAATAGAAAAAACTAATCTTCGAATATTTAAATTATCTCCACAATCTACACTCAAATGGAGGTGCACTTCGGCAATATGCAAAACTTATTCGATACTTGGTTATCATCCACCTCTACAATAGCATAGATAATTCCGTCATATCCATCCCCCTCATCGGGCGCTCCACTCGGAACTTTACCGCATCCGGCAGATTACAAATCGCCCACCAGATTATGCGGGGTTAAAACCGTTGGAGTTGCATCAGCTGTGTAGGCTTGTTGTGCGGGCTTCGGTTCATGAAGTTAAATATGGGGAAAGATTAAATCCAAAGGCCGAATAATATAATCCCGAGGAACATATTGGATGAAGAGCATGATGATTGGAGGATTTAATAGTTGAGGATTTCGAAACTTTGGAAGAGTTCGTGGGCTACTCACTACACTGTGTTCTCTTTGTAGTAGCACACTTAGATACCGTCTGGATTGACTCGACCGTGTTATCTTTCTAGGTCAGGAGAGCATCGCTTGCAAATACATCATCTTATCTAAATAGCGTTTAAAAACAAATAGCATGGACAAAACATAATTGATTGTGGTTTACTACACCAAAATAAACAGCTTGTCATATACATAGGTAAAATCATAATTCTCTGGAGAAACTGATGGTGTTATGGCCCCGTTGTATGCCGAGCTCCGATTCTTCTCCCTCTTCTCCTGCCATGCCTATCCTATCCCATGCTATATATTTACTTAGCTGTAAATACAGAGCAGTACTAGTGTACAATTATCAGACAGACTATTCAAATACACTTGATTCAAACGTCCGGAGCTGAGTTTCCCGTTTCTTAATAAACAGCCTTATACCTTCCAATTGAGCGAAATTCTCCATATAGCAGACTTACTGCTGTGCAATAAGGGCATTGGTCTTTGCTTGTGCCTCTGCTTGTGATCTAGCGTGGTTTAATGCTGCTTGTTGCTGAGGCGTGAGCTGTGTCTGTTGACCTGGGATGCCATGATGGATATGTTGTTGAAGGTGGGCCTGAGATGCAGCCTTCTGCTGGGCCTGTGCTTGTGCTTGTAGCTGTTGTTGTGCGTGCTGTTGCGACTGCCCCTGTGCCTGCTGCGGCTGCTGTTGCTGCGGCTGTGGCTGTGTCTGCAGTTGGGTATTCACATATTGCCTTTGAGGAGCCTTAACAAGGTAGTAATAGTCACCAACCTTATCTATGTCGACAACAGCAGTCCTACCATTGAGGCCACCAAGAGGATTGGAAACCACCCTCGGCAGAATGGCACCCGCAAACATCTCCCTCATCCTAAAGAAAGAGGCACGTGTACTGGTTGGCATCAACACCTTCTTCTCCAATGGCATAGGGACAGACCTGAATGCGCCTTCCAAAACCTGCTGAGTTTCCTCGTCTTCATCAAGTGGAACAGGAGATCCATGTGCAAGGTCGTCTTGAGCGGCTTGGGCAGCCGCAGCACCGGCTGCTAGCTTGGCTTGATTCTTCCTTTGATAAGCAGCCAGCAACTGATCGTAAGGCGCTGATCTTCCTGGAACAGCTCTCTTTGCTCCCATAGAATGGGTCTTACATGTAAGAGAACGGGCACAGAAACCTCCATTGGGCAATGGAACACCACACTGGCGTTCCACATCCACAGGGCCCTTGAGCTTGGGTGTGGCCTTTGGTTTCTCCTTCTTTGGTTTCTTCTCTTTTACAATCTTCTCCTTCAGCTTTACCTTCTTAGCTGGTTTCTCAGATGATATTCCCTTGCCATCACCGTTGTTGCTTGGGATTGGAGAGTTTGCAGAGATTGGAGTATTCTCCTTTGTGTCATCGCCTCCAACACCCAAAACGTCCTGGTTCTTACGCTTGCGTGGGGTACTTGCGGAATTCTTTGATGTGTTACTGTTTGAGTTTTTGGCCTTGGCCGCTTCCTTGGCTTTCATATCGAGGCACAACTGTATGTGGCTTGCCAGGTGAGACTCGAGAATGGGGCGATCGCAGTGGTTGCAGATCCTATATGTGAGTGGGGCACTTAGTGGGTGTCTGAAAGTTGACTGTGGTGCAGAGGGATCGCTCTCTACTGGAACTTCTTCGAGCGTCTCCAGGTACTGCCCAAGTTCTTTCCAGATGAACGCTTTTGGCGCACCTGGTTCTGTGTCGATGGTGTTGAAGCTTACTTTGATATCTGATATTGCTTTATCCTTATTGATCCCGAGTGATGCTGTCAGTAATTGTTCTGAAAGATTGACTGTCGCTTGCTGGTAACCGGGGGGTCTCTTAGACATAATCTATATATATGTCGAACAATGCGTGTGCACTTGGCTTGGTGGTACAATACAGTATGTGTGGCTGGCTGGCTGGCTGGCTGGCTGGCTGGGATGGGGTGGAGTGGGGAGGGGTATACGGTGCGGATGAATCACACTCTTTATATTTTCTGTATGTTCCTGATAACTATGCTCTCGGTATTAAATTCTATTTGGCATTTTATTTCATCCCAAATCGCAAATCGGTATTTCACACCCCACTGGATTCAGCTCGTCAAGGCAGTGTATAACCAAAGACACCCGTTGCTGGCTCCGAGCGTGTAATGAACAACACTGTCAACACAGACGCACGCACTGTTGCTAAGCTATATGCTGTAGTAAGTAGCGTGGTAGCTATGGGAGCGGAACACCTCTGGCTGGCAGCACTATCGCTTCTCTATGGGGACCTCTCTATGGGGCCTCTCTATGGGGATGATAGGAGCAGAGCACCACACACTGTCTGTATACACACTGTATATACAAAATGCAGCAGTGCAGTATCAAACACAGATATACAGGCACAGGCACAGAGATATATGCAACGAATGGGTAATACAATAATAATGTAAAGCTGTATAATCAGAAAAAATTGATTCGGTTAGGGTAACAGTCAATTGGATGTCCCCCGTGATATTCTAATGGCGGTGCTATGAATCTTGCTGTGCCCCCTCCCCTGTAAACAGTGGTTTCTCTATATTACAGTGAGCCGTCTCCGTGTGATGTGGGAGGGGGTTTGTGCTTACCCCCTATCGCTTAAGGTGGGGAGCAGTAATCTGTTGGTCTGTACACTACCGTTAGTTGAATGGCAGAGGATTGGGTATGCAGGGAAGCCACAGAAGGTTACGTACCGCAGAAGGTCGGGTTAGGTAACCTTCTGCGGTGGGGCTTCTCTGGGGCTTCTGTAGACCTCTGGGTGGGTGACATATAAGCATTCAAATTGTATGCTCAACTATGTGATACAACAACAACTACTACAACTACTGAACTAGTTTGTGCAATCGAGTATTCTGCACATTATTATATAGCAATTGTTGTATAATATATTTATTAGATAGTGACGAGGACGGATGGATCTCCCCATCATGCCTCCTCGATCAATGCCTTCCTCTTAGCCTTCTCCTCTTTTCTATTGAACCTCGTGTCTACAGGATTGAACCCCGCTTCTTCTGAACCCCAATATGCCCATTCTGGAGTTGGGGCTATGTAGTCCATATCTGTGAACTCCTCTCCACTCTCCAATAACTCAAAGAATCTCCGGTAATCTATATGTGTATACCACACATCACCCCTTTTGAATTTCTTGTCGGCAATTAAAATACAGCATGAGTGAGCGTGTTCAGCAGCAATATCATACTCCAATCCTCTGTCGCTCAGTTCCTCATTGAGAGACCGTACAAAGCCCTGACACTCTTCGTAAAATGGAATATTCTGCATAGTCAAAGGATTTCCATTTCCAGAAGAGGAACCACAGAATGTTGCACCCTTGATCTCAATAAACGATGGACGGCCACGAAGGACCAACTCCGCATACCCGGCAGCATCTCCCATATTGAAACCCTTCACCAGAGTCAACCTGAAGACAGTCCTCTGGTGGGATTGAGATGTTCTCAGTATATCCAAACACCTCTCCAGTCTCTCCCAGAAATCCTTGAAAAGAGGTCTATCAACCTGCTTCAACTCAGTCTTGGATGAAGCATCAATCGAAACATACAGCTGGGTCACCTTGTGGAGAGCCTCCAACTGATCAGGATGCTGAGCATTACACACCAAAAAAGAAGATATGTGCTTCTGGTGGAGCATTCCCACAAACTCGTTGATGTACGGGTAGAAAATTGGCTCGCCAACAAGAGACAGAGCACAATGTCTTACCGTGAAAGCCTCATTGAATCTCTCAGCACTCACACCTGGAACACCACGCATCTGCTTGATCTTCTGGTAGTGGCCCTCGAGGGCACCGTTCAGGATGTCCTCAGGTTGATCCACCTGCCATCTCCATGTGGTGCCAACAGGATTAGTTCCGTGTCTCCAGCAGAAGACACACTTGTTAGAGCAGGAAAGAGAAGGTGTAGTCTCCATACAAAGATGAGATCTTATACCGTAGAATGCGAACTTGTAGCAGGACCCTCTTCCTCTGAGGGCCGACTTGGTCCATCTGCAAATCTTCACACCTGAATGTGACCCAACAACTGTGTATCCTTGTTTGGTCAGAGATTTGTATGTTGGAGAATCCTTAGCAACCATCTGTTTCACCTCTTTATCTGAATCAGAGTCAGAAGAGCTAGAACTTCCAATTATCTTGCCCATATCTTCAACATCAACCAGGGTTCCCTCTGATCCACTCACCTCATCACTCTCAGCCTCTTCGTCGTCACTCTCACCTAATTCACCAGTACCACCTTCCATCATTATGGGCTGGTTGTCGGCCACAACCTCACAGAACATCTTGATCCATTCCTCTGCCTTGGCATCTCCTCCATTTTTCATACACACTTTGCCCAGAGGGAACACACGTCTTGCACCCAGTGCCGCAAGCCACTTGTCGGCAAGTGTTGCTTGATAACAGAACTTGTCCTTCCATGACTCTGAGTCACCAAGACCAAGTATAGAGAATCCACTGAGTTTTTTGAGAGGGTATTTGTCAACTCTGAAATCATTCGCAGTCTCCTGTAGAGTCTCTAAGAAATAGTCAATAGGTGAGTCTGTATCATATGATGGTAAAACCAAGAGGTATATAATGTTAGGTGATGAAGGAGTGTTTACAAAATAATCATCCAAATCGGTGACATCCTCATCTAGGTTGAGAAGAGTTGGTTTATGTGTGAGCTCCAGGCCTGATAAATGTTCATAGAGATTCCTAGCTGTCCTCTCTGAAGCACCCGTCAATGATGTGTAGAATATATAAAAGCTGGCTTCCTTGATGTCGTGCGATGATGACGACCATCCAGAAATACCGGTCGGGATACCACTTTTTGTCTTTGGCAGAGGTTTGCTTGCCTTTATGCGCTTGGCTATTCTCTTTGGGCGCGAAGACAGTAGAACTGCCGCTGTCGCTGCTGCTGTTGCTGTTGTATATAGGGTATCTGAAGTAGATGTGCTCTCCTTGGTTGCGGAGAGGAAACTCCCAGTAAAATCAACGGGCAAAAGAGCCTGATCTCTCTTTTTTGATGAACTCATCCTTGTCACTTGCTTGAGTGGTCTCCCTGTTTCTACAGTTTCCTCCAACGGTCCGGCCTGTTGCACAAAGGATGCAATGAGAACGGCTAGTATGGACACCGTCCATCTGCCTCCAGAGACGAGGTATAGTGCAATAGCACCGTATACCAATCCCCACGTAGACAGACTCATACTGTATACATATATATATATATATGATATACAACAAAAATACAAACAGTAAAGGCTAAATTTCAGCTCTTGTTTTCCTTTTTATCGCATTTTGGAGAGCATCTTTTCCAGTTGCACCCGTTTACTCCTTGAGAGGGGTCCCTCTCTGCCTAGAGAACGACCCCTCTGCAAAGGCTAATAGGGTGAAAAGCTGAAAAAAAATACAATAAGCTCACGTGACAGGCCGATGCCTTGAGATGCCTTGAGATGCCTTGAGATGCCTCCAATCTGGAGAGGAGCATTACTAAGTGGTGATAGCTAGGAGTGACACATACGAATCTGAGAAGAATGGAAGACTTTTTTTGAATTCATTCAATTATAATTCAACTGAGTCCCTGAGTTGTTTATTTTATAATATTTATAGAATTATTGCCTGAGTCCCCTATGTGCTCTCCCAAATGACTTCTGCATGGGGAACGAACTCCAGCACCTTTTGAGTCGTGTCTGAGATAATGGCGATAAGAAGTCAAGTACCGATAAGAGGAGAAGCACTGGGGCAAACCAAAGCGCTGAAAGGAGCCCAACTCAGCTGAGCGCTGGTATAGTATTCCCTTAGTTATTCAGGTACTTCTTTGATGGATAAGCTGTTTATGTGACGATGACTGCGGCAGTGAAGAGGTTGGCTGCCTGTGTGAGTGTGACTACTCATACAGCAAGGAGTGGGGCTGGGTGGGGTGTCAAGTGGTGTAGGTTTTTTAGCACCTCGGGGCGAGCTGGAGATAATGATTCAGGGTACATGAAACGCAGACTTGAACAATTAGCCGAATCTGCAGAAGCATTGAGGGATGATCCAATGGCAGGTGTTCCCAAAGATGCTTTACCATTTAGAAAAGATGTGCCTGAAAAATCGGTAAACCTCACAACAGCACAGGAACTACATATGAAAGATGCTCCCACTCCCAAAGAGTCTGAAGAACTCCAGTCACTCATTTCAAAGTTAGAGCAAGCAACATATGAGCAAAAACATCAAGCGGCAATTGGGATCAGCAAACTCCCATCCTTTGCTAGCAAGCATTCAAAGGAGACGGCAATGCATTCTCCATGGACAGGAGCAGAAAACCCACGTGACTCAGTATTACGAATGCTTGTGGATAGACACAAACCCATGAAAACTACAAGATCAAGACCTCTCATCACACCCAAGCCCGCTCTCAAGGAGAGGGTTTCCTTGGCAAGAGAGAAGTCACTTGACTATATTCTCATGAAGCACTCAGAAAAATCTGGTGCTAAGCACAAAGAGGCCTCCAAAACCGAATCTGCCAACTCATTTGAGGAGGATCCTGCTTTTGCAGATGCATACAGGGAACGCCTGCTTGGTCCGCAAATGCTTGTGCCCAGTTCTTTCTCTGGTACGGTTAATGCAATCAGGTCGCTTGCCAACCAACGCATAGAGGATGCAAAGCTGAGAGGAGAGTTTGATAATTTGCCCAGAGGTTCACCTCTAAAGAGAGACCATCATGCAGAATCTGCCTACATAGATCGTACAGAATACCATCTGAACAATATCTTGAGGCGACAGGATATTGTGCCGCCATGGATAGAAAAGCAAGGCTCGGTGGAGGTACAGATCAGGCACTTCAGGGACGGTTTGGATTCCGAATGGAGGAAACGCGCGGTCAATCTCATATGTGAGAAGTACCCTGTGTCAGATTTGGAAGAGAGGTTAAGGTTTATACGCAAATATGAGATAGCAGAACAAGGACCAAACCGCAGCGAGAAACTTCGAGATATTGAGTGGGAGCAGAATCAAGAGGAGTATATGGCGATCAAGGTGAATTCACTCAATGATTCCATTAGAGGATATAATTTACAGGCACCTCTGGCATCTCAGAAATTATATCTCATAGCAGATAAAGAATTGGACTCAAGTTTTAAAAGAGTAGCATCCACCCTCGCAAATGCCTTTAAGAGCCATGTGGCCTCCCCTGCACAACTACGAGCAGTGAGCAGCACAGTTAGTCCAGGGAAGACACCAAGGTATGATGAGCTGCACCAAACGCAGCCGGATGATATCTATCAGAGACCGGCCGAATCTCTGGCAAGTATGTTCCTTGGGATATTCCGTCGTAATAATTAATTAAAGATACATCATTGACAGTTTTATGGGACACGAATATTAATAGAATAATAAAAATCATACCACTACACAGATGTATACAAAGAAGGTATTGGTGCAATTAAAGCAGCTTTAACATAAAGTAATCCAATCTATGCTAGTCTGATCTTTATATGCACATGCAGAGAACATGCACTGGGAAATGAAAATTCAGTCAGAAAGGGCCTGGAACAGGACAGAATCCATCCCAGTTTGTGCCGTGGCTGAGGGATCTCTCTAGATCACTGCAGTTATTGTTAGCAATACTAGCGTTGTGTACGCGTGATGGAGAAGGCTGGTTTTTTTCTTCGTCCCAAAAGGGCAATCCTGGTACATTCTTACAGCAATTTTATGCAGGTGTATGCATAATTTCGCGTTCCGAGATCCTGGAATGTGTCCGTTGCCACGGTGAGATTGATCTGCGACACAGCTGATACCAAAAATATAAAAGGTGCCGGGAACCCACTGGAGTATGAAATAGAAGTTGATATTGGCTTCTTCTGTTTCTCAACGTATTTGTTTCTAGTGGGGTCACATTCCTTTTTCCGCCCATTTACTCACTCGAGTCTCTCCTTTCAATACTGGTCTATTGACTGTAATTCATTCATTTGCACATCATAGACATCCAGAGTCAAAACAGAAGCAATAATGAGACATTCCACACTCTCACTTCTGCTTTTGGCCGTCTTGCCAATTGTTTCCTCCGCCCCAGTGGTGGTGACAAAGCTCAACACAGTGGTTGTTGATGATATTATTGGTGTTACAGTTACTGCTAACGCACCGGCACCAGCTCCTACTACGACGGAGGCTTCTCCCCCTCTTCCAACAACCACAACTACTCCTCCATCACCTACCACATCTACTTCATCCACCAGTGCATTTGAAGTAGCTCCAGCCGCTGGGAAGGTTTACGTCAAGACAATCACTATTGAGGAAGGTGCAACTCCTGTCTCAGCAACCACCTCAAGCACAGAAGCAGCACCACCTCCACAGACCACCACTACCCAACCAACCACCACTACCCAACCAACCACCACTGCTACCCCAGCACCTTCAGTGACAGGTTTCGCTGCCGAGATGCTTGACGAGCATAACGCAAAGAGAGCTCTTCACGGTGTGCAGAATCTCGAGTGGGATGACACCCTTGCTTCGTATGCCCAGCAGTACGCTGACGAGTACGACTGCAGTGGTGTCTTGACTCACTCCGGTGGTCCATACGGTGAAAACTTGGCCCTTGGTTATTCTCCAGTAGGTGCGGTTGATGCTTGGTACAATGAGATCTCCTACTACGACTGGTCAAATCCTCAGCCCTCCCACTTCACTCAGGTCGTGTGGAAGAACAGTGACAAGCTTGGATGTGGTATCAAGTACTGTGATTCCTACTGGGGTTCTTACATTGCTTGTGAATACAGCCCTCCAGGTAATGTCTTGGGTGAGTTCCAGGAGAACGTCTTGCCCTTGGTGAACTGAAGCACACCAGAACCCCTTCCAATTATTGCACAAGTGGTTTGACCCTCTTCATGCTCATCCCCTGTGTAATACATTTCCTTTTCATTCTTTCACGACAAACTCTCGGTTACTTCTTATGAATGATGGTCTTTTTCATTCACTATTTATTATTTTTTTGGCATTCTTGCATGTGGAGCATTTGTATATATCATGAATATTATTTCTCTACCTTCCTCTAAAAACATCTATATAAAAATTATAGCTTGACGATAAGCCAGGCGAAGTAGTGTAGAAACCGCGTTGTGGGGTAAGGCTGTTGGCGTGCGCCTATCAAAAAAGTGAGGCCTGCTCTTATGTCACCTGCCGCTTGAAATTGTAAGGCCGATATTTATACAAGTGTAGTACCATCTATAGCAACAACATCAAGTGAAAGAGCCATATAACAATCTAGGTGGATCATCCTCCCAACTGCATACACACATATACCATTACAATAATGAGCTCACAAAGAATACAACAGGACTTTCCCATAGTGCTAGTGAAAAACCTTCCATATGAGGTAACGGCAGAGGAGTTGTACGAGTTGTTTGGACAATTTGGCAACATACACCAGATACGATCGGGAAATGAAGGAGACACCAGGGGAACAGCATTTGTGGTATATAAGAATGTCAAAGCCGCTCAACTTGTGGTGGACAAACTCAGTGGCTACAATTTTAACGGAAGGTATCTCGTCGTTCTCATGTATATAGTAGACAAGAATAAGGTCAGATCCTTACAGGAGGAACAGCTAAGACAGCGAGAGGAAACCCCACTAAGCACTTAGTGTGTTTTCATACGGGGTTAACTATTATTTTGCTGCAATTTTTTTCCTCAATTTTCTCTACTTGGACGGTAGATTGGGTACCGTAGTTTTGTAATATATTAATACATTGAATTTTGCATCTCTCTACTGCGTTCACTGTCTGTATACTGTAGGTATCCTAAGATGTGGCTCTAATTCTATGTAAATGATATATAATCGTAAGAGCACAGAATACTCACACTTAATCTAATTTAATACTTACTTTCTGATTCTTGGATTTCACAGGGTATTTCCTCCTCTTGCGGTTGGTTGTCTCACCACCCACCCCCATAGCCATCACAACCAAGAATTTCAATTTGGCCCAAAAGGGAAGATGCATTGCATGAGATGCTTGCAAGCAAGATCGCGTTCGATAGCACGCTTTATAAAGATATACCAGCGCTGAAATTTCGGGATAACTCATACAATTGGTATAATAAATTCTGTTCATGCAATGGCGAGTGATTTTGCGAATTCACAGAAGGTAAGTTTGTTCTTGGAAGTTGTCTGCGAATACGAAATACTAACTCTCCTCTTACCGTATAGACCATCTATGTCTTGGAGCCGGATAGGCTGGGACAAACGTCTCATGATGCTCCAACAGCATATCAAACTGAGGGTATTGAAATCGGTTTGGCTGAAGACAATGAAGACACACCAGTTGTTCCCTTCGTGAAGTTGCTCGGGGGAAATGAATCAACCAAAAACACTATGAACCGACACAAGCTATTCCAAGACTCGTGGGCACATCAGCAGGCTAGGATTGATACTATCCTCAAGGAAGCAAATGAGACCGTATTCACAGATATCGAGCATTTCCTATTATACAATGATGACAGCTCCATCAATATTCCAGATTTTGGCGATCGTAGGCTGGTAACTGCATTGCTTGGTCTGGGACCCAACCTAGCCAGTCATTCAAGAATTCTCGATCATCTCTCTGAATTCCTCGCAAGGCCGAAAGAAATGAACAACAACATCCTTACAGATGCTCGTGTTACTCGCATTGACTCAAAATCATGTCCCAATGTCACGGCAGCTTTACGATCTATCATGACACAGGCAACTGAACAGTTGAGTGACGATGAATCAGAAGATGATGAGATGGACGAGGATGAAGGAGCTACCCAACTCCCCAAGACCATGAGAGGCGGTAACTTTGAACTGGTGGTGGATAATCTCTCCAATATCAACAAGGATAGTATGCTTGTTGTTATCATCCAAAATGCGGACTCTTTTTCTCCTCAGGTATTGGCTGGTTTATTGAGATTTTTGAGTGTGTACTCCTCACAGATAAAGGTAAGGGTTGTGTTGGGTGTGGCTACATCGTTTTTCATATTCCAGGACAGACTTCCCAAATCAGCAATCCGTCTTATAGATGGCAGAGAGTTTTCTGTGGACAACTCAGATGTTGTCATTAAGGAGATAGCACAGCAGGTGATGTTTGGGGATGCAGAGGATTCCTCAGCCGGTGAGATACGGTGCCTAATGTTTGGCTCAACATTCATAGATGCAATTTTGCGGCAGAGAGATGCTGGTCTTCTAAGTATCGACAGTTTCGTATCTCTCCTTAAATACGCCCATATGACCCACTTCTATCACCAGCCTCTATCGGTCCTGTGGAGTGACGATATACAGGTATCTGAACTACAAGATTTCCACGCCATGGTTCTGAGAATGCTTCCTTCCTTTAAAGATTATGTGACTTCTGTCATACGAACAAAATCCATTCCCTCCGAGAATAAGGTGGAAGTTATTGAACAGGTTTTATCAAGTGACTCGGCTCTTTTCGTTCTTTTAGAGGAATCTATGGAAGGATTAGGAGCTTGGCGAGTGTTGTTCAATCAGTGTCTTGAGCTAATGATAGTAGTTCAACAGAAGTTCTGTAAAGGTGTCATCAAAAATGACATGCTGGAATTATCATCTCTCGTTTATGCACTGAAGAGGCAGATGTTCAAGTCCCAATTCTACCAAGAGATACTATCTTCTCTGCGTACATCTTCACCAACTTTGCTGCTTAGCTTTCTAAACACCATTGCTGATCACAGTATAGAAAAGCAGGTCTTCAGCAAAGTGTTAGAAACTTTGGAAACGGAGTTCACTTTGGCACTGGAGGAATTTGCACCTGGTGGGAAATATTACCTCGTTGGAGAACCTCCGCTGAAGGCATATGGCAAAGAAGCAAGAGACGTCATTGCCAGCGCTTCGATGGGATTGGCTGATGCCCTTACAGACACTCTTATTGACGGTTTACAACCACTTTTTGATGATGAGCTCCTATTCCGTGAGATATGCACAATTGATGGCACTACTTCGGCAGAAAAGAATGGCACAGGTCTCTTTGACAATGCCTTTTCGCCATCAGTAAGAGGGTCGATCGATATGGCACTGATGGACCCAAGGCAGTATCTAATGAATCCGCAGTTCTATGCCCTACCCGATCAGCAACAGAGACTTCTAGCATCACATAGGTTGTCTCGAGTGGCTGATCCCATCATTGTTGAACTCTTCAGAATGTACAGAGAAGCAAACGTAATTATAAACATCTATGACTTCTATATTGCTTTCAGGGCCAGTCTGCCGAGAGGGACAGTGGTACCACTGCTCCTGGAAGCAGTCAAGTCCTTAATTGGAGAGGCATCATCTGATCAAGAGAGATTGGATTTGCTTCAAAGGGAGATGACTTTTCTGGAAATCATAGTATCTGGAGAAGAAGCCGATGCTGAAATCGAATGGAATAAACTCACCCTTGCTTATTTCCTTCAGAGCGTTGCTGAGCTCAACTATATGGGATTTGTTAAGGAGGGCAAGTCCAGGTCTGAGACCTTGGACAAACTGGCATGGAACAATATGTAATATATGTATATAGGTATATAAGTATATTTTCTAACGCATTTACTTGATACAGCGAGAAAAAAGTAATCACTATCAATCTAATATTTATGACACACAGCCTAAAAGGTACATGTATGTGAATATAATGCATCTCACTATAGATGACTGATCTGTCTTTGGACCCTTGACAGTTCACTAGAACCATTAAGTTCCATTGCCTCCAGCTTGGAAGCATCTATGGCAACCTCATCACCCCATACAGCATGAATCACATCGCTGAAATCCTCGACATAGACAATGGTTATTCCCAGTTTCTCCTTTATCCACTGCTCAGGTTTGTCAAATATCTCCACCCTTCTCACTTTGTCTGAAGGTGAAACCGATCCCACCGTGTTCAAAAGTCTTTCCTCTTCCTGTATCAAAGAAGTGAGCAAGGCATCTCTGTCGGAAGTGCCCGCAATATCCGCGATGTAAGATTCAATCACATTCTTTCTGTTAGAGCGAGGTAATAGAACTTTGTTCACTCTTCCAGATAAATGAGCTCCAAGCAGTTTCTCACGCACCCCACCAATTGGAAACACCAATCCTCTAAGAGTGATTTCACCAGTCATAGCAATGTTGTCTGGGATGGCTCTCTCCAGTACGAGTGATAAGAGGCAAATAGTGATTGTGATACCTGCACTTGGACCATCCTTCGAAACAGCACCTTGTGGAACATGCATGTGAACATCCAGCTTATTGTAATGCTCCAACAACTCTTCACATAACCGCTCATCGACACTTGTGGTGGAAGCACCATTGGACTGCTGGAAGTGTAGAAGATGGTTGTTGAGGATTGAACGCACCACCGTCTTTGCAATCTTTGTACTCTCCAACAACACATCTCCTAGGCGACCAGTTGATTCAAGATGTGAACCCTTGGAGGGCACTCCCACCATCTCAAATGTCAACGTGCCACCAGTTCCATCTGAGTTGTAGCTCAGCCCATTAACGACACCATACCTGGAGGAAAATAATGATCTCGATGCCTCTTTTTTGGTTATGTGGGGAGGAATTCCAATATACTTGGGGAGATCTATCAGAGATACATTCTGCTTATAGTCCTTTGGAAGTGACCCAATAGAGCTATTGGAAGACAGTAACCTGGAATACTCAATGGCCTTGCTACGACATATAGAGCTCACGAGCCTCTCGAGGTTTCTAATTCCTGGCTCCCTGGTATAGTCGATAGCGATTTTCAGAATGACATCTTCACCAAGAGTAACGGAGTCTCCCGCTGGAAGGCCGTTCCTCTCGATCTGTCTTGGAAGTAGGTAACGCTTGCATATCTGAACTTTGTCAAGGTAGTTGTACCCACCAAGTTCGATAACCTCCATTCTATCTCTGAGTGGGTCATTCAGACGGTAGAGATCGTTGGCAGTACAAATAAAGACAACCTGCGAGAGATCAATAGGGAACCCTATGTAGTGATCATGGAAGTTGGTGTTTTGCTCTGGGTCAAGCACTTCCAGGAGAGCAGCTGCTGGATCTCCATTGATGCGGCTACCACCTTGGCTACCATCGACAACTTTATCAATTTCATCTAACAAAATAACCGGGTTCATAGTTTGAGCCTTGCGGAGTGCCTGTACAATCAAACCGGGAAGGGCACCCACATATGTTCTTCTGTGGCCCTTGATCTCCGACTCGTCTTTGAGTCCACCAAGAGAGATACGCTGGAACTTTCGATTCAAGGTGGTCGCCACTGACTTGGCCAAGGAGGTCTTACCAACACCTGGTGGTCCCGCAAGAAGGAGAATTGGAGCTTTGGCAACACTAAGAGACCTCTTGCTGGGTTCAGTGGGCTTGGCCGGTGCCTCCTGTGTTTCGTTCTCTGAGTTCACACCTGAATTCTGACCGAGAGTAATTAGAGCTTGTGAGTCTTCAGCGGCTGAAGTGTCCCCTGCGCTACTGTGTTGCCCTCTATTGATTCTATCGTGCAATTTCAGAACAGCGAGGTACTCAAGGATTCTCTCTTTGACTCTGGTCATCCCATAGTGATCTTTATTCAACTGATCCTCTGCAGTACTGAGATCCACATTAAATGCTCCAGCTGCGCTGCTGCTGGAATCTGCACTGGGTGCATCCTTTGTCCAAGGGATGTCCATGATAACTTCCAGGTATGTACGCAAGAGTTGGTACTCCGAGTTAGTGGGCTGCATTTGTTCCATTCTACCGAAATCTTTGGTGACAAGTTTCTGACCATCAGCAGAGATGTCATATTGTTTGATGTTCTTCACAAATTGTCTGATATTCTCCAGCTCATCATCCTCTGGTGCCGCAGTTGCAGATCTTCCAGCAGCACCCCCGTTCGCTCTGCTGGCTTGTCCCCCATTACCAGCAGGAGCTCCAATATCGTCAACCAGAACCCTCAAAGCACGAAGGTGATGGGTGATAAACTGAGATCTTGTGACATCAGCACTTCTTTTACCATTCCTCAAGTCCAGGCCCTTCCAGATCTCAAGCAAATAGTCAATGTTTAGAAACTCTTCAAAGATTTTGTTACCGAATCCAACTGCCTCGACCACAGCGGCCAATCTTTCAGCTGGAGAATCAAATGACCTCAAAACAGAGGCCTTCTGTTTAAGCGAGAAGGGAAACAGTGCAATCAAAATATCATTCAAACGGAATAGTCTATCCTCCAATTCCCGTGTGGAACTCGATGGTGAAATCTTCCAATCTCTCTGCAGTTGTTTATACAGCTTGTCGAGTCTCTCTAACCCACTCATAGCATCAGGAGAAGCCACTTGAGCATATATCATGCTTGAAAGAGGCGATAGTGCGAAGAGTGATATTTTCAGTCTCTTCTCTCTGTTGGAAGATCTATCTGAGAACGTATCAATGGCTGAGGAATACTCATTAATGAAGCTCTGGATATTCTTGAACAGCCGTGTCATATCAGGAATGACTGTGGCGCCTTCGTTCTTGAGCACTCCCTTTGGTCTCACCTCAACATCCATTATACTTTCATTAGTAGTATTGTTGACTGTATTCTTTTGGAGTTTACCTCTAGCGATAGCAGAAAATCCAACAACAATCTCATTTCCTCTTTCAACAATATCTGTGATCCTGCAAATGGTGCCCACAACTGGCCCATCAGATTCATTCTGCACTCCTGGAAGACAGCAAAACACCCACCATGGTTTCTCTTGCCTGTTACCAAACTGCTTCTGTAACTGCTGAACACCGGCCACTGCTTCTGGTGTAAGACTCTTAACACCTGTCCTCTCGTCACTTGTCTGGATCACCTCCTCAATCACACCGTGATTCTTTGCATCAACCTCGTCAAACTGCTTGCTATAACGGGAAAGTATGTCAATGGTCTGATCCCTTGTGAAATTGGTGCGATAGACAATGCCCGGCAGGAATACCAGCCGAGGATTCAGCTGTAGCAAGGGGAGTGTGATGTGGAGGGTAGACGGAGACGATGACATGCCGTAAAGAATAAGAGTGCAGCCAGAAGGAGATGTATGGATATAACTGGATCTGTTAAAGTGTGTGTGTGTATGTGTATATGTATATATGCAACGAAGTAGATAAGTCAGGTCACACTGAAATACCAATAACAAGAAAAGGTCCAAAAACTATAATCTTATTATCCATACATATGTAGTAGTATTTATAATATATAGCTCATTCTGGATGGCTTCCTGTTTTGGTCACTTGACATCCCCCCGAGCCTTCCACTCCAACCGCTACTGCAGGTAGTCTCCAGACGGCTCGATTTTCCCAATGGGGCAGTTCTGATAAGGCTCCCCCACAAAGTGCAGGTGCCATTGGAGATGGTGCAGTTTTGGCAGAGAGATGATGTGCTCAGCTCAGGGTTGGGGAGACCGCTGGGTGGAAGATTGAGCGGAATCTACTCTGAACAGATAAGGAACTAAGCATTTCTAGCGTTATCATGGTAAGTAAAAGAAATTCAAAAATATTATCAGAGTATTATTATCTAACCATATATGTATATAGATTTACCCATTGATACCATAGATGGGGTAGAGCTTACACAGCTCTTGGGATATTTCACCATTATAAGATTGTGCATTGCACACCACACTTAGATAGAAATACCCGACAAAGAACCCTTCTCAACTGGAACAACTACATTGTAGCATTGCCCTTTGTTCTTTTACAGCACCTGTCCACGTAGACTCCAATTCTTTGGATTCCTCACCCCATTTTGAAGGATCATAAGGGTTAGAGGCCATCTTGAAGAGCTTTTTCAAATACGACAAATCCTCTGCATCGCTCCTCTCCGTACGATCAATCACTTCGTCAAGAACCCAATTTCTTGGAAGAAACTTGGGATTGTACTTCGAGGCAATTTCCAGTCTAGTCTCATCTGAGATATTTTGTTCCTGTAACTTCACTTGGTATATTGCAAGCCATGATTTGATCTCATCAAGGACATTTTCAATAGTCAGACTACCGAAATCATCTTCGGTGAACTCCTTAGGAATGAGCTGTTTAGCAATTGAGTCGTAGTCACATTCTCCTGCTGAAATGTTGATGGGAGAGTTCTGGAGCAGAAGGAAAAATTGATTATAGTCCAGCTTGGTCTTTTCCAACATGGCCAACATCGGAGAAAAGACGGTTTCGAAATCTTCCTCTGAAACCTGTTCAAGCCCTAGTCTTAATCCCAAGACCCGGTAATATTCCGATAGATACTCATGTTCATATATCTCACTGCCTAACGCTATAACAGCCTCGGCTCTTTTAAGGATCTGCTGTTCCCATTCTTTCTTGATACCTTGCGATAAAAATACCTCCTCCTTTAATAACTCCTCTCCAGCTCCTAGAAACTCTGCAATGCCCTCACCTAGCCTCGTGAGGTTCCACCAGATTGCATTTGGCGAGTTGTGAAATCCATATCTTAATTCCGAGTCGTCATGGTTGGACGTATAATTAGGGTCAAACCTGTCCATAAATGCAAATGGACCGTAATCCATCGATAGCCCAAGGATTGAGGTGTTATCTGTGTTCAAAACCCCATTGAGAAAGCCATATGCCTGACAAATTCCAATCATTTTGGCGTTACGAACAGCTATCTCAAGATACATCTTGTCAAACTTGGTAAGTGCTCCAATGCTCTTGGCCTCATTGTCTGTCTTGTAGAAGTTTGTGGGTAGATTAGACTCGCCTCCCAACAGTTCATCAATAACATAATCGCAAAGCGCTATCATTCCTTTCCTGTCCCCTCTATACCGATAGATATCAAACGTACCAATACGTATCCATGATGGGGCCATACGACACACAATGGCACATTTCTCTGCTCTGTATCTTTGTGCATATGTACTTGGTAGATAAGTGATTGCCAGGGCCCGCGTTGTTGGTATTCCGATCGCATGAAGCGCCTCCGATATTATGAACTCACGTATACTTGACCGTAGCACCGCTTTACCATCGGCAAATCTTGAGAACGGAGTCTTGCCGGCTCCTTTCAGTTGTAGCTCATATCTGGCATTTGTCTTTAGACTTTCCACCTCAAACATGCTCACCACTCTCCCATCTCCGAGCTGACCTGCAAATTGTCCAAATTGCCAACCGGCATAGCATTGAGCATAGGGGAATGGGAACTCGGGCTCATGGCTGAGAAGGTTCCTTCCACTGACAATTTCTTGAAACGCTGGATTTTCGCTCTCTGATAATGGTAATCCAAGATCCTCCAAAGCTTTATCGCTAGCCATGAGAAATTTGTAGTCCTTTCTCTCTTCTGGCAACACCCATGTAAATGCACCCGATAGAAGCTGTCTGGCTCTATGCGTCAGCTCAAACGGTAAGGCGGGGTCCTTGGCTGTTTCTACATCAGGGACACGGCCATCGGGCTCCAATTTTGAGGTGAAGGAGGAAGTTTTTGGCAAACTTTCCAACGTCGGATGCTCAACTGCAGGTGACATAGTTGAAGGAATATTGAAAAGGGTACGCTGTAGAAATGGGGACAATAGAAACTTTCTATGTGTAGGGTTAAGCAAGCACACTGATCTACTGGAAAGAGCGGGTCTCAGACTTCTTGCACCTATACCAGTCATACTCCAGCCGAAAAGGAAAAACAAACAGCTCTAATACCTGAATTTCTCTGAGTGTGTAATTGGAAAACTGACATACTCCCCAGCTATATATATATACACCATTCGCTAGATCTCTAAATAGGGATAATTAGACTAATGGCACTTGCCCTCCCTCTACAAGGGTTGGCATTTGGGGTGTGTGCAATACCAGAAACGATAACGTCATTATGCGGTAACGTAGCTAGTGGGTGGTTTGCGGCCATTGCTTAGCACAGGAGAGATGAGTTACGCCCTGCCCTGCCCTGCCCTCTTAGCGTGAAGCATGCAAAATATGTGGGGTAAAAGTGCCAACGGTTTTTCAAAGCGCAGGACAGGACCCTCTTTCTCTTTGGTTTCACAGGCAAATGGTAGGCTAAACTACAGGCAGTGGGAACATATCAACAAGCGTTGAAAATATATTTTTGGATCCATATATAAAAAAGAATTCTTATAAGAGCAATAAAACCGTAATCATGATGGTGCGAGCTTCAGGTGTCAAGATACTGAAGCACACGGCTAGAAGGTGAATCATTCAATATCCATCCTTCACTCCACCATGGTTAAACCCTTGCTTGTCCTCATTTCCAAAGCCGGTCTGTTCATTGGAGTCAAAACCAGCATTTTGTCTACCGCTCATCTTAGAACGAACATCCTGTTGCATGTCGGTCTGGAATTGAGGATCGTTGGACTGTTGGTTCTGGCCATAGGTGTTAGACTGGCCGGAAGCCTGCTGACCATACTGGCCAGAGCCCTGGTTGGCCATGCCAGAGTCGTCGTAACTGTTGTCATCAGTAGAATAGGTCTGGAACTGGTCACTGTTGTTTCCACCACGCTGAGATCTAGTCTTGCTAGAAGGAGGGTTGTTCCAGTCTTGGCCCTGGTTTTGGCCCTGATCCTGACCTTGGTCCTGGTCCTGATCCTTGTTGCCCATGTGGGTGATCTTGTTGATTAAGTTAGACATTTTCGTATAGTTGGTTTTCCGTTTCGATGAAGCGATGCATTGAGAGGAGAATTGGTTCACCAAAGCGGATGAATCCCTCCTGTATTTATAGCATTTCTATATGGCAAGCAACCAAATTGCTCAGAAGAATAATGGGCAGTTTCGCTCCAGTTTCGCTCTACTTCGCCATGACCCCACATTTCCTACAGGAGGGTTCACTAGCACCTTAATTGTCCCAACATTTCACAGCAGCTAAGACCCCAGAGAGACCCCAAGTGCATATGACATGTGCTCCTTTGATTCATTCTAAAGAATTCCATCGCCGATTAATGGCGATGGAGAAAGCAAAAAAGCAACTGACACTGTGAAAGAGTCGCACTTTATTTCAAAATTAATATCAGGTTTAGCCAATAGTTACTAGCAGGCTAGGCAGGCAGGCAGGCAGGGATGCATGCATGCAGTGGATGAGCATGCCCGGTAGTGTCATAACAACCTCGACTATTTTGGGCAGGCTGCTCATCTGAGGCAGCAAAGAGCAACTCACGAACCACGTTTAAGGCACATATTATGATGTCAGGGTTTCTTTCCTTATTCTTGCTTTCTCTCTCTTCGTGTACCAAGCTGGGAATTGAGTTTGGGATGTGTGATTGACCGAGGCGTCAAATTACACCCCGTTGCTGCGCCTTTCGCAGTTAGGTTGGTGTTAAGCCATCTTGCGGGAAGGGTTGGTTGCTCGTTTCTCTCCGTGGAAGACTGGATTCTTGTTTAGTGGGGCCGGTATCAACGTAGTGCAGAGAAAATAAACCGGCCGCCTTGTAGTTTCAGATGTATCACTAGAATTGCTCTAAACTGGATACTCGTATTGTGTTCCGCCTTGGAAACGTCCTTCCACCATACCACCAGTCGGTTAGCCGTCTAGTGCCTGCCATTCTGCATGGTTAAGATGGGGGGGGTATAAAATGGTTATAATATTGTAAAGTTGATTATACCAGTTGAAATATCTAAGCTGATTCATAATTGTTTCAAACATCAAGTGAAATCCGTTTTCAGATAATGTTAGGTAATGCGAATTTCAATATAATTTTTGAACGTGTCTGGTTGTGTTGATGATTTCGTGAAAATAGAGTTTCCCATTTTCACAGAAAGGTGCATGTAGTTTTCCACTCTACAAAATGAAACATGCAAAATACCACAGTCTAAAATCAAGCTATCCTACAAAAAGAAAATATACCTCTACATATTAAATAAATATGGCAATTCCAGAAAAGATAAAAATGTAATACTACGATTTGTTCCCATTTGTCTGCTCACAGTGCTCTACACTACCATACACCTTACAACCATACCCCTTACAAGCGCGTGTCTGACTAAGTTTACACTGACATAAGTACCTGGGGTGGGTGGGGCCTCACACAATACGTACATAGTAACAGTCCCCCAACCCACCAACCCACCAACCCCTCACCTGTTGACCCGTTGCCCTACATGCGAGCGTGCCCGAGGCTGCATCTCGCTTATTGGCCCTATTATTCTCACCATTCATATTATCTGACCTATTCCGTCCCGAAAGATTTCCTGTTCTTCTCCATGAATTGCGACTCCTGTAAGCCGCTTCCCGTAATATGCTTCTCATAATATGCCTCTCATAGTGTGCACCTCGAAATGGGCACCTCCTACAAAGTGTCTGTATAATGACATCAATGCCAGAACCTCCTACAGAACCTCCTACAATTACCCGTCTCATCCAACTACAGCCTACTGGTAGTGCGCCTCCGAATCAGAAAATTTCTAAAAAAAAACCGCGAACTGCATATTGAGACGCGGCATCCCCATGTACTTAGCGTGTCACTGCGCTCTTCCTTCCATTACACCCACATCTTAGCGGCATAGATAGGTAGGTAAGCTGCCTTAGGGGTGGAGGAGTAGCAGGAGCGAGAGCGGGAGCGTATCCGTACCCGGCTGTTAGGTTACGTATGCCCTCGCTTCTTTTACACGGGGAGCCACTTTTGCACCTGCACTTTTTGAACCTTTGTGGGCATTGTGTGATACTGCCACTATCTTTAAAACTTGACAACAAAAGAAGAGTTGACAATTCACGAGTTGGATCACTGAAGATATCTTTCAGCTATCAACGTTCGTTTTTTTTATTTTCCGTTTAGAGACGTTTTGTTTCTCCTTTTGATCTGATCCGAGCGTATAGATCATCGCGGCCGAGCGAATCGTATCGGCTTTCACAGTATCTATATATAGCTCTGATAGAATAGAGTGAACACACTGTCTGCCCCAAGGTCACAAGTGGAATATTACGTCATATATCAGGATCCAGTTTGTTTCTTCAACTACTCAGTTAGTTATATCTGATCTCTTTGATTACCTTTTATTACTGGTTCACCCCCCTTCCCTGAACGGAGTTTCTGTGTAATTCACACTTTCTGGCCAAGGTTTGTGATCAAGCAAAAAAAATCATACAAAACCCTTGGCACTCCATCAAGCACATTATACGCATCTACATACAAACATCAAAAATATCAAAATGAAACTCAACTATTTGTCGTTGTACTTCTGGCTGTCCCTCTTCAGGACAGTCTTCACACGAGAACTCTCTGCATCGTCGCTAGTGTCGTGTAGTTCGTCGACTTTGATCACCCCAACTGTGTTCAACGTTGTTTTCCAGCCAGACACAGGTGCTATATACTATGATATTTCCTTGGCTTCTGAGTTATCCGGTTATATCGCAGCCGATGTGGAGGTTTATGCGTACGGGTTTAAGATTATCACAGAGACTATCAGTTTCTGTAGTATTGGATGGAAGCAGTTTTGCCCCATCTATCCTGGTAACATTCAAATAGACTCTGTCACATACATTTCAAAGTCTTATACCGACTTGATTCCAGGAATCGCCTATACTTTCCCCGATTTGGATGCCCTTGTCAGAGTGATCGTTAATGACTACAACGGTACTGAGGTTGCCTGTATCCAAGCCTCCTTTGGCAACGGTAAGACCGTTGCTCACACCGGTGTCAAGTGGGCCACCGCTGTTATTGCTGGTATTGGTTTGCTGGTATCTGCTATGCTGTCTGCCTTTGGAAACTCCAACTCGGCCTCACACATCTCTGCCAACGCCGTGTCTCTTTTCTCCTACTTCCAGAGTGTCGTCATTGTTTGTATGCAACACGTTGAGGAAGTGCCACCAATTGCATCTGCATGGGCAGAGAACCTCGCCTGGTCTATGGGTCTCATCAGAGTCTCCTTCATGCAGAAAATCTTTAGGTGGTATATCCAAGCAACGGGTGGATCACCTTCGCTTTCCCTTTCTGTACCAACCATTGCCATTTTGGTGCAGAGATCTTATGAAGGGGTGAACAACGTGCTGGACAAGGCTTCTCCTGTATACTCCTATGTTGCTAGCTTGATGCCAGACTGGCTCTCAAGTGCTTCCAAGTCTGTCTCCAATACAATGACCAGCAGTGCTGTTGCGATGTCCAAGAGAGTACTGCAAAACGATGGCTTGTACGCCCTCAACAGTTCACAGTACCTGGAGATCTACAGAGGAATGTATAGACTGGGCTACAAGGCTGGTATCGAAGTGACAAGTATTGTAGTGACCGGGTTCACCTTCTTTGTTCTCTGTGGCTGGGTATTGGTCGGTAGTTTCGTCACTTTCAAGACTTCCCTTGCCTTTGCTACCAAGATTGGCTGGATTAAACCAGATAAAGCTAGTGAATTCCGTAGTGGCTGGAAACAAATCCTCAAGGGTGCCCTCCAGAGATACATCTACATTGGTTTCACTCAGCTCACCATCCTTGCCCTGTGGGAGTTCATGCAGAGAGATTCTCCAGCTGTCATTGTGATTGCTGTTCTCTTCCTTATTTTGGCCCTGGCTACAATGGGCTGGGCGTGCTACAGAACTCTTGAGTTTGGTTCCAGATCCGTTAGACTCCATAACAACCCAGCCGCCATTCTCTACGGTGACCCCAATGTGCTCAACAGATATGGTTTCTTCTACACCATGTTCAAGGCTAGTAGATACTGGTTTGGTGCTGTTGTTCTTGCCCATATCTTCATCAAAGCTGTTTTTATCGGATTGGTTCAGGTATCCGGTAAGGCCCAGGCACTTGCTTTTTTCGTCTTTGACTTGGCTTACACCTCCTTCCTCATCTATGAGATGCCTTACCTTGACAGGCCTACCAACATTGTTAACATTTTGATGTCTGTTGTGATGACTCTGAACTCGTTCTTTTTCGTTTTCTTCTCCAACGTTTTTGGACAACCCGCCGCAGTTGGCTCCGTGTTTGGTCTCATTTTCTTCATCTTGAACGCCGCTTTCAGTTTAGTGCTTTTGGTTATGATTATCGTCACTTCGTGTATCGCTGTGTTCTCTAAGAACCCAGATGCCCGTTTCGCTCCAGCCAAGGACGACAGAACCTCTTTCCAGAGACGTTTCTTCTCTCGTCACAACGAGGGCGGTGAAAAGGCTGTTGAAGGTGCTGGTGAGCTTATGGCTCTTGGTGCCACCGCAAAGGACCACCAGGACAACTGGGCCGGTGAGATGTACAAGCTTAAGGAAATGGTCGACTCCACTGGTGACACCTCTGCAGATGTCTCACAAGAAAAGGATGAGCCTCTCAAGTTTACAGAAGAGGAGAAAAAGCAAGGATTTGGAGCTAAGCTGGTGCATAAGCTCACCAACAGTAAGAGTTTGATGAGAAGAAAGCAACAGCAACAACAGGCACAGACAGCAACTGATCAAGTTGCTGATCCAGCCGTGGCAGCTGCTCAATCAGCAGCCGCTGCTGTTGGCGCCGATGCGGGTGCCGGTGCCGCTGTTAGTGGCCCAGGCAGCCTAGCTCGCCGTGTGAGTGGTAAGCTTCTTCAACCTCACCAGAGATCTGAGTCAAACACTCCAATGATGGACCCATCAAGAGCATTCAGCAATAACAACCATTACGATGAACCAGAAGCGCCTGGTCATAGCCGTCAGGACTCATTGACTAGTTCCACTCAAGGTTTCTCGGCATACAACACATTGGCTGGCCAGCCAATGCAGAATGACTTCTATGGAAACAAGCATTCGCAGAAGTATGGTTATTAACCGTTTAACAAGATGGGGGTTTGAAGCTTTTTTGATGATATTTGTTTTATATATTTTGAAGCTGATGAGTGCTTGCACATGCTCTTCATTTCTTGTACTGACTCAGACCTGAACTGTATTTTTCCTAAATTGATTTTGTTTCTTGGCTTGCGGTTTGGCGAAAGTGACCGCTGCCTTTCGTGGTGAGTAGTTTTTTCCAGTCCTTTTATGTTTTTGATTTTGATTTTGATGTTTTCACTTTTTTTGTTTTTATTTAGTTCCTATGGCATTCGGGCACAAACGCCGGTGTGTTCCTTTAGGCTGTGTATATTATATTACCTTTAGCTGAGGAGATGACGGGCTATACTTACCCTCTTCCTTCTTTACATATTTGCAACAAAATTTACTTATCAGAAAACTATTATAGATTTATCCAACTATATTAATCATGCTTTAAAAAATGACTGTCGCTACATACAACTTTAAATCTTAACCTCATCCCATACTTTTTGTACATCCCTGATGTAGCGGTCGGCGATATTCTTGCTCAAAGCTCCAAGGTAACCCAAAACTTTCTCTTGGAAGTCGATAAGGGCAGCAGGTAAGTCCACCAAACCCCTTTTATAGTTTGGGTCGTCTCTGTGTTCATTTTCAGATTCATCTGGTCTTGCTCCGTCCCACTCCCAAATCAGATATTCAGGATCAATGGCAAGGAGATTGTACAGATAGTTCGTCGTAAGGGTAACAGCCTTGGAGATTATATGCATATCCACCTCACCGTAAAAGTAATCCTCATTGATATTCAATTCTTTCCACCAATCCCCATAACCTGCCAGCCCTGCCAGCTCGGAAAACCGTGGGTCAAAGACTCCGGGTGTGTAGAGATATGGAATCCTCTGCATGAATACGAACCCAAAGAGACCATACCATTTGGATTCTATCCACTGACTACTGATATCGTCGGCAACAAGTGGAGCAAGAGGAACAGTAAGTTCAGGCTCACAGGTGAAGTTGTACGGTTTCAGGAAATCACCAACGGAGATAGTGCTGATAACTTTTCTCTTCTGCTCGTCAGACACTCCGCACTCAAAAACACCCCCTACCCATCTATAGGGACCGTAGATGGACATGTTTCTCTTGGCATACTTCTTCCGTCTGACCAGCTTGAAACAGATAACATCATCAGCATCAATAAGTGCTATGGACCTCCAAGGAAGTCCTGTAATTCCTCCCACCTTTTCGTTTCTCCATCTACTAGAGTATTGAACGAAATGACCGGCTGTGAGGGTCTCCAGTAATCCTTCAACAGTGTCATATGCAGTGAACTTTATCCTTTCCAAGAAGTCTCTCTTCTGTGGGAGTGGATTGCTGTCAGACTCTTCCGCCTCATCGACAGGAACATCCAAGCCCCTCTCCAAAGATTCGTCATCATAAACGGTATCCCAAGGCACGTCATCCTCGTCTTCAGCCTCGAGCTCCAACTCGTGTGCCTCCTCTTCTTTCAACTGTTTTTCTAGTTCTTCAACAGATACATCAGAAGAATTAAACAGCTCCGAAAAATCTGGCCCGGGAGCAATCTGAAACCCACCCCTGAAGCCTTTACTATTGACCACGAATTCATCTTTGGCCTTTGCTTCTTTCTGACGTTTGACTTCTTCTCTCAAACGGATCAATTTGGCATTGGAGCGGATTGCAGAGAACTTAGACTTGGGTTTCAACATGCAAATTGGTTTATTCCAGTAAATATCAGTGTTCCGATCTACCCTCAGGAGCCTTTCACTATCCACCTTTCCCCTTGTACAATGCAAGAAACTCACAAAGTGCATTATAGGACCCTGGAAGTCTTTCATCACATATTCTCTGTGAACTCTGTATCCAGTATAAGGGATCATAGAGATGCCCTGGGGATCACACACTTTGGTATTCATGTCTATCTGTGCTGCACTGGACACTTTAACTACACACACAAGCAGTATGATATGACGAATAATATCCTGAGAGCGAAGGCAAACCATGGGAAAGGATGGACCAAAAAAGAATAAAATATCAATAGATTAAGATGAAGCTAGGTCGAGATAGAGAAGGAATCCCAAGATTGTTATCCCAACATATCTCTCAACACCTCTTTATATAGATCCTAATAGACAGCACCACCAGAATGATTTTTCTGGAGAGCTCTCCAAGTAGGTGCAGGAACTTACTGTATCCTGCCTACAGTAAAATACACGTACAAGTTCCGATATATATACATACAGATATACATTCCCAAGAAGGGTATAGTCGTTATAATACACACCGTAGCCTTGTCTGGTGAAAGCTGGTGGGAAATACCAATGAAGTATGCCGCCCATGCGCTGTTACTCAAACAGTAAGCATCAACTCCATTGGGGCAACCACTTTCAGCCATATCTGGTGGACGTCTGGTGATCATGCAAGGCTACTGCCACAAAATACAATATCCATCAGCAGCGGTAACAGCAACAGAAGGAGCAGCAACCACCAAGTTGACTCTCTTGATCTTATAGTGTACCCAGACCTGAGACACAAAGAGGAACAGAGAGATTACCAACGCTGACATACGCACAAGACAGTAAAGACAAAATAGTGACAAACCAACAGATCAACGTAACTCAACAGAAAAAGTATGGTACAGGTAGAAATAAAGCAACCCCAACAATATCACCATAAGGCCATGATGATGATGATTGTAATAATGATGCTGATGCTGATGAATGCTGATGAGGTTAATGACGATGATAATGATAGTGGAGATAATTGTTGCACGGTTATGGTCTTTTTGGGCTCAATAGACTTGCATCTGCATCTGCAGCTACATGCATCTTCAGGTTTGTATCCAATAGCTTGAGCTGCAGCAGATGCCGCAAAAGTATGCTTTCTGAAGCAATAAGATTGAAGTTTATAAGGAAGAGGAGGCCCAGCTCCAAACGGAAAAGCTCTGCGATATTCTGCAAACCTGTTACCTTGCAGTAATAGTGCTGTTTGTAGTTTTTGTCTTCAATAAGCTTCGAAGCGATACGGATCATGGAAAGGGAGAGACGGAACACATTGAGGTCCTCTATTGGCAGCATGGTGAGCTTCTCCTTAGGAGGGAGTGGGATTGTGTATGGGATATGTGGTAGGGATGTTTGGCTTTGTGTTATATCTATCACTGCCGTGGATGGCTCCAAGAGTGATTCTTTGAGGCCAAACGCAACGTTGAAGAAGTAAAGAGAAGCTGTAAGGTACACTGCCGCAGAGGGTGTTGAGTATTTATTTATCCTTTCCAGGTAACTCTCCAAAGAAAGGGAGGGCATAGCCTTAAGATAAAATCTCTTTATCAACGATAAGCTTGTCCTTGTCTGTAATGTGTGGTCTATTTCCTGTGGTGATCCTTCGGCAAGGGTATAGTTGCCCTCGACAATACTGGGGCTCTCGGTCATGGCCTCACTGGACTTCACCTCTTCAAAGTTTGAGTATATCTTGCTGCCCTTGCGTATTGGGAGTTCCAGCTTCTCAGCAGAAACGTTTCTTATAGTTAAATGTGAAGTCAAGCCATCTTCATGTGAGAAATCGTCTGGGCCCTTGTGTATTATCATCTGTATTCCATCTTCTGTCTGGTGTTCGTTGAAAGAATTGACAGACTCTGTGCTGGTATCTGTTGACATTGCGCTGAGACCGAGGCTCTCGGGCAACGGCGATATCTCTTGGACAAACAAGAGAGCATTCAAATCTATGGTATCATCATTGGAATACATGCCATATAGATCTCTCAAATTTATAACTGTCCTGTGTAGAATCGCCATAGACTCTAGAGGTGTGAGCAGATTGACATCGAACTTTTCGTCCATAGTTGCAAATAATGCATTCACATCCACATCAGATATCTTGCCCGGCTCAACAACAGCTTTACGATTCTCCTCCGGCGGTGTCTTTTGCTGTTGTTGCTCGAAGAAGGTCGATTGCGGCGTCGTTTGGGGCTGGTCTGTGTCAGCCATTACATGAAACGTCAATTGATCTTCAATTGGGGGCGAGGGCAACGATGGTGCAGATGAAACTCCGACGAACGATACACACAACAATGGCAATTGGATATATAATGTATAACAAACAAAATAAAATATACGATGTAGCAGGACCAAAAGAGTGGATTCAATTATTTGTAATTTGTAGCAGAAATTCTATTTGTCTATCTCTGCCAAGCCTCTGAGTTCAAAATAAATAAAATACAGAGCCGCTCGCTCGGACCTTAACCTCTGTGGAGGTTGTTGCGGAAACTAAACAGAAAGCAAATAAACGATAACGCTAGCGTGCAGAGATGCGAGAGGCTGGGGTAAGCTGCAAGCAAAGGCGGACAGATTTTTAAACAGAGGGAGAGAAGCAGAGAGAGTGAGAGAGGAGCGGCTGGCAGGTGCAGTAGAGGCAAAGGAATAGGCAAAGGAAGGGGAAGGGCTCGATGCAGCGCAAAGAGAGCGGTTGACATAAAGGCGGAGCGGCGAGAAGATGTGGGCGGGGTGGGGGAGGGGAGAAGAGAGGGCAAGGCGAGGAGAAAGGGCAGTGGCGGGGGCAGTGGCGGAAACAGCATATGGTAAAATACAAAGTAACCACACTAATATTTTAATGAACAGAAGATAGCATGATCATCAGCCGTGTAGAAGTATTGGACCCTTGTGTTCCATAACGGACTGAAGATTACACTGTAAGGGTTTAGTGGTGGTTGAACTTATGGTCACAGACCAGACACATACATATATGTATATATAGCGTCATCTATTGAGGAAACGTACGTTTGTTCTCACCGATTCTAGGAAGCCTGGGAGGTATGGGGGGATAAGGAGCCCCCATTGTACGGCTTGCTATAAAGGAATAAATAACCCTTCATTTAATTTCCATTGCCCTTACCGCACCGCACCGCCTACGGTTGTGACCCTTTAAAGCAAGCTATGCGATGCCTATTAGGGAGCCGAATGGTAGGCAGATAGGCAGGTTGGCTGGTATAAAATGGCTCGGTTATATATAGGCATGCGTAGTTTGGGCCGTAAGGAAACGAAAGCTGGCTTGGATCGATGGAGTAGCCTACCACGGGCCGATGATTTACATCGCGACATGCACACAGGCGCAGATACGCACTAACAATATGTAGTATGATCAGCCCGCCCTCAGAGGACCTTAGTGCATATCTGTAATATTCTATTGATGGTCTGACCAACTGGATTGAAGGAGGTCCAGGTCCAGGTCCAGGTCCCGGTCAAGGTATAACTCTCGGTGTCGACTTGAGCGATGTACACAGAACCTCTTGGCTCACTCTTTTGTTACCTACAAGAGATTTACTGCTATCTGACCGGCACACCTTGAATTGATGCTTGCCGTCGCTCTCCCCTGCCTAGCCTGCTAGTTAACTGCTACTACTGCCTACCACCCGGCCTCATCTCCCTCTGCCATAAAATTAGGGCACACACTCTGCCAATCCATCATTGTTTCTGCAAGGAATACTTTTGTTCGTGCACCCACCGAAATATGCAAGATTTCAACGTGCATCTACCACATATTTTTTTTTTATGTGCAAAGCATCTCTCTATGCTGTAGACAAAAATTTCAATGTATATGTAGGTTGATAAAATCATAAATTGGGGTATTCTCAAGGTTCAGCACCACAGAACTCTGCCCAGATCCATAATATTCAAAAATGGACGGACAGCAGAGCAACAAGGCCCATAGAGGGGCTTCCACAAAGAATACAGCAAAGAAGAAGTTGCATTCACAAGGACACAATGCCAAGGCCTTTGCTGTGGCAGCTCCACGTAAACTGGAGCGTATGGCCAAGCGTTCCCATGATTTGAACGAAAAGAAGCTTCATGTCCCAATGGTGGACAGGACACCCGATGACGATCCTCCTCCAGTTATAGTCGCCGTGGTGGGTCCTCCAGGTACCGGTAAGAGTACCCTTATCAGATCTCTGATAAGGAGACTTACCAAGACTACTCTGAATGAGATCAAGGGCCCTATAACAGTGGTCAGTGGTAAGAGGCGAAGGTTGACATTCATTGAGGTGACAAATGATCTTAACTCTATGGTTGACGCCGCCAAGATCGCTGACTTGGTCCTGTTGTTGGTGGATGGAAACTTTGGTCTTGAAATGGAGACCATGGAATTCCTCAACATTGCGCAACACCATGGTATGCCCAGAGTTCTCGGTGTATCAACCCATTTGGATCTTTTCAAGTCTCAGTCAACTTTGAGGACATCTAAGAAGAGACTCAAGCACAGATTTTGGACTGAAGTTTACCAGGGTGCCAAGCTCTTCTACCTATCTGGTGTCCTTAATGGTAGATATCCAGACCGTGAGATTCTCAATCTCACCAGATTTATTTCTGTTATGAAGTTTAGACCGTTGAAGTGGAGAAACGAGCACCCATATTTGCTTGCAGACAGAATCATAGATTTGACCCACCCAACACTTATAGAGCAGAACCCCAAGGTGGATAGAAAAGTTGCCATTTACGGATACCTACATGGCACCCCTCTGAAGCAAGAAAATTCCCGTGTGCATATTCCCGGAGTGGGAGACTACACCGTCTCGGCAATTGAAAAGCTGCCTGATCCATGTCCAACCCCATATTTTGAACAGAAGGTTGAAGAGATTGATCGTGAGAACGCCAAGATTGCTGCTGAAAACGGTGAGGAAATTCCTACTCGTACCAGAAGAAGAAAGAGACTCGAGGATAAGCAGAAGATCATCTACGCACCAATGTCAGATGTGCATGGTGTTTTGGTAGACAAGGATGCTGTATACATTGACATTGGTAAGGAGTCGTTCAAGAGACAGGAAGATTACGAAGAAGGTGAGGAGCCGGTGTTCCAGGGCATCGGAGAGAAGATGGTCACAGACCTGCAAAGTGTCACTGGTACATTGGACGAAAACTTTCAGCAAGGTGCCGGCCTTCAACTCTTCAGCGGAGCGAAAGCACTTGGTGCCAGCCATGTCGATGAGAGTGTTTCTGATGAAGAGGAGAGACCCAACTTCAGAAATGCAACAGGAAGAAAAGCTCTCAGACAGCCAAGGCTATATGGAAAGCCTCTTTCAGAGGCTGCTGATGGTGAAAGTGATATCTCTGATGATGATGGTGATAATGACAATTTTGATGAAGACACTGAGGACCTCAACGGGTCTGGAAAGCTTGTCGATTTTGATTTTGACAGTAATTATCTTCAGAACGACGAGGAGTTTGACCTGGCCTCAGACTCAGATCTCGGAGAGTTCTCTGACAATGATGGAATTTCTAAGTGGAAGACTATGGGAAATAAATTGAAGGCATCAGTTCAGCGCAAGTGGGATATCAACAAGTTGATCTATCTGAACAATATCGACCCCCAGGATGTTATTTCCAGATGGAGACAGGAGGAAGAGGAAATGGAAGATACTAGTGACAGCGAGGAAGATATCGAAAAGAATGATGCTGACTTCTTCACTAAGAAGACTGGTGCAAATGATAGTGAGGATCTTGATCATTTCATCCACAGTTCTGTACCAGTTGAACAACTGAAGAGCAAATGGGAAGGTCAAGAAGCTTTTGATTCTTTGAAGTCAAGATTTTTCATCTCTCCAAGGAAGAGGATCGCCCAAGCCGCTGCAGAAACGTCTGCCAGTGGCGAAGCCGGTGATGACGAGGAGTTGTATGGAGATTTTGAAGACCTCGAAGGGTCTGACGTGAGTGAGGGTGAGGGCGAAAATGGTGACGAAGAAGAGGACCAAGGATCTGATGATGCTAAAGAAGGTGATGATTTCGCAGACTTTGAAGCAGAGGAAGAGGCTGAAGAAGAGGAAGAGGATGGAGATTCTGATTCTGAATCTGAAGACGATGAGGATTTGACGGTTGAACAGAGAAGAGAGCTTAATGCCAAGAAGAAAGAAAAGCTTAGACAGCAATTTGAAGATGAGGAGGGTGAGAATTTTGCTGGAATTGAAGATCCAAATGGAGAACATGACACTTGGTATGAGCTGCAGAAGGCAAAGATGGCAAAGCAACTGGAGATCAATAAAGCTGAATTTGACACTCTTGATGCCGAGACTCGTGCCAAGATTGAAGGTTACAAGGCAGGTTCATATGTGAAGCTGACGTTTGATCAACTTCCGATGGAGTTCATAGAGAACTTTGACCCTCTTTTCCCTGTGATTGTTGGTGGTTTACTGCAGACTGAAGAGAGGTTTGGTTTTCTCAACGCCAGAATGAGAAGACACAGATGGCACAAAAAGATTCTCAAGTCAAATGACCCTCTCGTGTTGTCTCTAGGCTGGAGGAGATTCCAGACTGTTCCCGTCTACACTACAACGGACTCCCGTACCAGAAACAGAATGCTTAAATATACTCCTGAGCATGCGTACTGTTTTGCCAGTTTCTATGGCCCTCTTGTCGCTCCAAATACTACTTTCTGTGCTGTGCAAGTCGTTGCCGGTAGCCAGACCACAGGAAGTTTCAGGATAGCAGCCACAGGTATCGTTGAAGATTTGGATGCTAATGTTGAGATTGTCAAGAAGTTGAAACTTGTTGGTTATCCATACAAGGTGTTCCGTAACACGGCATTCATCAAGGATATGTTCTCAACATCCCTTGAGGTTGCCAAGTTTGAGGGTGGTTCGATTAAGACAGTTTCTGGTATCCGAGGAGAAATTAAAAGGGCTCTTGCCAAGCCAGCGGGTCATTTCAGGGCCACTTTCGAAGACAAAATCCTCATGTCTGATATTGTTTTCCTTAGAACATGGTACCCAGTGCAGATTAGAAAGTTCTATAACCCTGTGACATCCTTGTTGCTTAGAGATAAGACTGAGTGGAGAGGTATGAGACTGACTGGACAAATTAGAGCCGACGAAAGTGTGGCTACGCCAACTAATAAGGATAGTGCTTATGGTAAGATTGAAAGAGTCGAGAGAAGGTTTAACCCGTTGAAGGTTCCTCGCTCAATTGAAGCTCAATTGCCATTCAAGTCACAGATTTCCACCATGAAGCCACAGAAGAAGCAGACCTACATGGCCAAGAGAGCTGTTGTTCTGAATGGTGAGGAGAAGAAGGCAAGAGCAGCTATGCAGCAGTTGGCCACTATCAGAAATGCCAAGGACGAGAAGAGGTCCCAACAGAAACATCAAAAGTTCCAAGAAAGACTGAAGAAGATTGCCAAGCAGGAAGAGGTGAGGAAAGACAAGGAGAAGGAGAGAAAGAAGGAGTACTTCTCCAAGGCTGGTAAGAAGAGGTCTATTGGAGGCTCCGAGAACAGTTCCAATGCATTTGGTAAGAAGCAGAGGACTTAGATAGAATGAGTTATATAGCATAGTAAAGAATTGCATTAGAAAGTAATATAATAAATTGTCAACTACCATATTAACATTAACAAGGTTACATACCTAAAAGAAAAGAGCCATGTGGTAGATGTTTCAGACTCGAAGCTTTGGATGAATATACACATATATGGAGAGAAACAATAGCGCAACAATGTAGCGACATCAATCTAGATATACTGGGACAACCATCTGAAACCCTCACCGTAGCCCTGTCTCATCACGACGGAGCACATAAAGAGCTCAATAGGTCTTGTGTTCTCAAGGGCAATCTTACCCTTACCGGTGGTTGCATATAGACCAAGGAAATGTCTGAGCTCATTCTCAGAGACGGCCTTTGGAGAGTCGATCTTGTTACCGAGAACGAGGAATGGCACCTTAGAGAGCTCCTCAATGGCGAAAAGGGCATCGAGCTCAGCTTTGGACTCCTCAAATCTCTCAGAGTCAGCAGCATCAACAAGGAAAACAATACCGTTAACCTCAGGGAAGTAGTCTTTCCACAGTCTTCTGGCCTGTTGGTGACCACCCAAGTCAAAGGTGGTGAACTTGACAGATCCAATGGCCAGTTCCTCAGAGGTTGGGTGCAGAGTTGGCTGGAGAGTGGCCAATCTGTCATTCTTCAACATATGCAAGAGCGTTGTTTTACCAGCGTTGTCCAAACCAAGGAACAACAGCTTGGCGTGCTTGTTCCACAGACCAAGGGAGGCCAACACGTCCTGGACTGAAACTGGTGTTAGTATATGGGGTTACGCAACTAAATAGATCGGTGGATGGTAAAGGCAAAATCTGAAATAGAAAGAAAAGACACGGCAATGAAATGTAAGGCACCAAATATTTGAGTATTTGAGTATTTGACTCTTGGAGGTGATTCTCCAGCTGTGAGCAAAACATCACCCTGTAGAGTGAAAAGATCATCCCAGACTAATCGTTCACGATCCATCACCAAACACTTGCCGGTCATCAAACCAATAATAAATACTCTTATACACTCTGAAATATTACTTACACCAATCAAAGATCCACATTTTATTCTTCTGTTAAATGTAAAGAACTAGCTGTGTCCTAATATAACGACCAAGCTGAAAGGAACAGCCAAGATATACGGTGATCCGTGTAGATGCTATCGGGATATTATACAGTAGATGATGGCACGCACACCCTACCCTGGACTGCCCTACCCTGGCTGGCTGGCATGGCAATGACAATGGCAATGGCAAAGAGGGCCCTGCTGGCCAGGTGTGCTTATGCCTTTTGATTCCTTAACAAGGCATGCCATTCCTGTTGCCCCATCCCCCCCGTCTCTCCCTTCGATCTCTGGCCGTGGCACGATCAGAGCACAGGCAGAATAAGCAGGATGCGCAGAGTAAAGGGGACCATTAGGATGGACAGAGCAGGGAGACTGGGCAGAGTAGGGAGAATAGGCAGAGCAGAGAGAATGGGCAGAGCAGAGAGAATGGGCAGAGTAAGGTGAATGGAGAGAATAGGGAGAATAGGCACGATAGGCACGATAGGCACGATTGGCATGGCAGACTGGCAGCTCAGGCAGGGAAGGCACATATTCCAATCCTGGATGGCAGGTACTATTGATTACCCGGACTCCCATTACCTCGGCGTAGGCACCAACCAGTACTGACTACGTGTTGCACAATTGGATCAACAACACACAGTGGGACATGCACACGGTGAGTGGCAGAGTGGAACAGCTATAGTGAGAGATGCCGAGAGAGAGCAAGACAGACACGCAGAGAGAGAGGGAGAGGGAGAGAGAGAGTATGTGTGTGAGAGGGCTGATGGCATACGTAAATATCCTTATTTGATCGAGGAACAATTTCAAATATATGGAAATTGTATCCCATCTTGTATTATTTTTCTTTTGGAGTTAACAACAAAATGCGTCTAGACGTGAAGGTGAGTTGAATCATTTAGGGGGAGGGGAGCATCGTGGAATGGTTGGTTGGTGTTTGGATCAGCGGTTACTTGATAACACTGGCATGGGCTGTCAAATCATTGGAGGAATCTTTTTTGAGAACATCACTACAGTGAATGGTTACAGTTGTTGATGCAATTGCCAATTGAACAGCACGTGATTTTAAATTATCGGACGTGGCCCGCGGGTATTCCCGCACATTAGATCTGCGATATATATACTAACATGTCATTTCAGAAACATTTCAGTACACGTTCGGACCGTGTCAAGGGGATTGATTTCCATCCTACTGAGCCATGGGTTCTCACAACTCTTTACAGTGGAAAGATCGAGATATGGTCATATGAGACCGCTACAAAGGTCAAGACCATCGATGTCACAAACCTGCCAGTGCGTTCTGGTAAGTTCATTGCGCGTCGTAACTGGATCATCGTTGGTTCGGATGATTTTCAGATCAGAGTGTACAACTACAACACCGGTGAGAAGGTTGCCCAGTTCGAGGCACACCCAGACTACATCCGTTCCATTGCTGTTCACCCAACCAGACCATACGTGTTGACCTCCAGTGACGATATGACCATCAAGCTCTGGAACTGGGAGAACAACTGGAAGCTCGAACAGGTATTCGAGGGCCACCAGCACTATGTCATGTCGTTGGCATTCAACCCCAAGGATCTCAACACCTTTGCTTCCGCATGTTTGGACCGTACCGTCAAGATCTGGTCTCTTGGCTCTCCCGTTCCAAACTTCACCCTTGTAGCCCATGAGGCTAAGGGTGTTAACTACGTTGAGTATTACCCACAGAGTGACAAGCCTTACTTGATAACTGCTTCAGACGATAGGACCATCAAAGTGTGGGACTACCAGACCAAGTCATGTGTTGCCACTTTGGAGGGCCATCTCTCCAATGTCTCATTCGCTGTTTTCCACCCGGAATTGCCCCTTATCATCTCAGGTTCGGAGGACGCTTCCATCAAGGTGTGGAATGCAAACACATACAAACTCGAAAAGTCTCTCAGCTACTCTATGGAGCGTGCCTGGTGTGTCGCTGTCAGAAAGGGCAGCAACCTCATTGCGGTTGGGTTCGACTCTGGCCATGTCGTCGTACAGCTCGGTGATGACAAGCCTTCTTTGTCGATGGACCCAATGGGTAAGATCATCTGGGCTAAACACACTGATATCTACACCTCTGTTATTAAGACCAGTGATGTAGCATCAATTGCAGATGGTGATATCCTGTCTCTGTCCCTAAAGGAACTTGGATCTGTTGAGATCTTCCCAACCTCCCTCTCACACTCTCCAAACGGTAGATTTGTCACCGTTACCGGTGATGGAGAGTACATCATATACACTGCCCTGGCATGGAGAAACAAGGCATATGGAAGTGCTCTTGACTTTGTATGGGCTCAGGACTCTAACCTGTTTGCAATCAGAGAGAGCACCACCAAGGTGAAAATCTTCAAGAACTTCAAGGAGAAAACCTCAGGTGGCATTGACCTTGTGTATGCCGCTGATAAGATATACGGTGGTCCATTGCTTACAGTTAAATCGGATGGATTTGTCTCCTTCTACGACTGGGAGAGTGGATTGCTCGTGAGGCGTGTCGATGTTGAGGCACAGGATATTGTATGGTCAGACTCTGGAGAACTGGTGCTCATAATATCCAGTGAGAGTGCGTACGCCTTGCGTTTCGATAGACAGATCTTTTCAGAGAGCCTGGAGAGTGGCGCCATTGACACAGAGGAAGGTTGTGAGGAGGCATTTGAGGTGCTCTACGACGTTAGCGAGACCATCACATCGGGTAAGTGGATTGGTGATGTCTTTGTGTACACATCCTCCACCAACAGGCTCAACTACCTTGTTGGTGGTTCTGTAGATAACATTGCACATTTTGATAAGCCAATGTATCTTCTTGGCTACCTTCCAAGGGACAACAGAGTATACGTTGCAGACAAGGACATGAACGTTATCTCCTACCACATTTCTCTTTCTGTGCTGGAGTACCAGACCGTTGTCCTTAGAGGTGATCTCGAGCACGCAAATGAGTTGATCTCCACTATAAGCCCTTCTGAGAGAACCAAGGTGGCACGCTTCCTCGAGAAGCAGGGCTACAAAGAGATGGCTTTGGAAATCACCACTGACAACGATCAGAAGTTTGAGCTTGCTATTGAAACTGGTGACCTCATCAAGGCACAGGAGATTGCAGCCCTTGCTGACAACGAGCATAAGTGGAAGGTATTGGGAGACAAGTCTCTTTCAAGCTGGAATGTCAAGCTGGCCATGGAGGCTTATGAGAAGGCTTCTGATTTGGAGTCTTTGCTTCTGATTTACACCTCCACTAATGATAAGGCGTCCTTGAAGAAACTAGCCGAATTAGCTAAACAGGCTGGAAAATATAACGTTGCATTCAGCGCTCTGTGGTCAGCCGGAGATGCTGCTGGCGCTGTTCAGCTACTCAAGACCACCGATAGGTTGCCTGAGGCTTCTATTTTGGCCCTCACATACACCCCTGATAAGGATGTTGTAGACGAGTTGGTGGCTACTTGGAAGACAAGCCTTGGTAAGGTTGGCAAGGGTGCTGTGGCAGAAAGGTTATCTGCACCATCTGAGGCCCCAGAAGCTTTCCCTGTAATTGTAGGAAATCTGATTGATGTCAATGGTCATTCAGAGGTGGAGCCCACTGAGAATGGAGTTGCAGAGGAGGCCGAGGGAGAAGACGAAGAGGAGGAATAGAAAGTAGCAATGAGGGTTGTACGCAACCAGTTGTAGAGTTGGTTAATCTAACAGTAAAATAGTGTTAACAATTTATAAAATTTACACATTGTGAACTTGAACTGCGTAACTGCATTTATATCTCATTCTATACTCGTATCCGTCATATACATCATTAAATACTTCCATATGTGTGTGCTGTAGTCGTCGAACCTACCCTTTGAACACCTCCACTACATCCACGTCTTTGAACTTGTTCTTACAAACAAAGTAACATTCTTTTGATTCACTGCGTGTTGCTTCTGGTTTGAATCTGTTCACAGTAGAGAAAGCCTTTTTCAGTCTCCTCTCCAGTAGTTTGTCTTCTTCGCCAGTGAAGAATTTACACACAAAACTACCCCCAGGTCTAAGCAGATTGATAGCCAAGATTAAAGCAGCCTCGCATAAGTCCTATATTCATGTTAGTAAGGATGTATATATGCACATCAAAGAATGTAAATACTTCGGTTATACGCACAATGCTCATCAGATGATCTTTAAAAGCCAACCCTGTAGTATTGGCCATCCTGATATAGGGAGAGTTAGTAGTGGAATTTCCAAAGCCTGAAACTTGAATAAAAGGTGCGCACATATCACTAATTACCAGATCTACTGGGAGTGCAAGCTCATCACCACCCTGTTTGGTGGTTGCATTCTGGGCTATCGTGGGCTCATTTTCTGTGTCTATATATGATGGAACTTCTGCCAGCCCTTGAATATTTTCCTGATTCACTTCGCCTGTTGTTGAGTCTGCTTGTGTCCCATCAGAGTCTATCGATCTGAACAGCAAAGACCTCGCGTCCTCAGTTTCATGGGGCTCTGAGAAGAACTGGCGTATACTCTCATGAGTCTTCTTGCTTAAAATATTTGCCTGCATAGATGATACACCCGGTGGTGGCTGACATGGCAAGATATCTATGCCCAAGATTCTACCAGTTCCACGGGTTTTCTCTAATGCAACCTGTGACCACGCACCAGGTGCGAATCCAAGATCAACGACATTCTGTCCCTTTTTGAAGAAGTTGAACTTCTTATCCAATTGCAATAGCTTGAATGCAGCACGAGACTTCAAATTCTGTGCCTTTGCTTCTCTGGTGAAATGATCACCATTTGCTCGTTGTAACCAACGCTGGGAAGATGCTGATTTGTTCTTGGTGGAATACCATCGTATCAATGGAAGGGTATACTGCATATACAGGGCAAATGCAATGCTGTGAGAGCTATGCCCCAGCACGGGCAGTGGTATAACGCTATTTCGCGGTATGTGGAACATGCTACTATATATATGATATGCCAATGAAAATGCAACAAGAGAAAAGCAAAAAAAACCAGCAGAAGTGACTCAATTGACTGACAGTAGAACCATTCTAATCTAAATGTCTGGACGAAGATGTTACTGCGATGCTTATCAGCCCTCTCTATATGCTTATCACCTCTTCCTTCCCACTATGTCTATCTATCTAATAGGCACAGTACGCGTTTGGCGCAGATGAGCTGTCCCTTTTGACGTGTCAATTAATGCAGGTAGTGTTCGTTACATAGATGTTTCATATATTATGGGTTATAATCTAAGCAGTGGCAGGGCACAACCCTAATGGAAGAAAAATCACGTGCATGACAGATTGAGGGCAAGTGCACACCTCTGCGATTTTTTCACCTTTACAGGCTCTCTTCCTTACAAAAGATTGATGCACTCTTGTAATGTTTAGTCCTGTTCACTTTTAAAGATTATCCCCGTCGAATCAACCACACAGGTATCACCTACTTTCTCAGTTAGGGAGACGATCATAAACAAAAATGTCTAAGATTACTACCGGCGGTGTCCGTGAGCACGTTAAGAAGCTCTTGGAGTACTCCAACGAGACCAAGAAGAGAAACTTCTTGGAGACCGTTGAGCTCCAGGTTGGTCTCAAGAACTACGACCCACAGAGAGACAAGCGTTTCTCTGGTACCCTCAAGCTCCCACAGGTTCCAAGACCAAACATGACCATCTGTATCTTTGGTGATGCTTTCGATGTCGACCGTGCCAAGTCCCTTGGTGTTGACGCTATGTCCGTCGATGACTTGAAGAAGCTCAACAAGAACAAGAAGCTCATCAAGAAGCTTGCTAAGAAGTACAACGCTTTCGTTGCTTCTGATGTCCTCATCAAGCAGGTTCCACGTCTCCTTGGTCCTCAGCTCTCCAAGGCTGGTAAGTTCCCAACCCCAGTCTCCCACAACGACGACCTTTACGCCAAGGTCACCGATGTCAAGTGTACCATCAAGTTCCAGCTTAAGAAGGTTCTCTGTCTTGCTGTTGCTGTCGGTAACGTTGAGATGGACGAGGATGTTCTTCTTAACCAGATCATGATGTCCGCCAACTTCCTTGTTTCTCTTTTGAAGAAGAACTGGCAGAACGTTGGATCCTTGGTCATCAAGTCCTCTATGGGCCCAGCTTTCAGACTCTACTAAGCGCTTTAAATATATCTAGCTGATATGTTTTAAAGTAGTGGATTAGAGTTGTTGCGGCAGGTTTTGTTGCGCTGTGTACGAATAATCTCTTTTTTGCATATTTAATGAAACAAACTTGTCACGATACTCATGTATTGTATGTTGTAGACCTCACTCTATGTGCGAGCCGTAGTAAGTAGAAAATGACGCCTAATATGAGCCCCAATATTTCCAAATGAGGACAACTAACCTTTTCCTTGTTGTTACATGTTCGTTGGCTAAGGTGGTAGTGTTGTATTGCACTGTATCCTTCCTTGGGGATATACATATTATGTAGGTCGGCCGCTTTGGTATTTTCAATGCAGAGAACGACCTGCATATGATTTATTCTCCCCACACGAAACGTATCCAGAAGAAGCCCACATTAAATCCAATTTCTTTTCAGAGACGAGTTGATAAATGAATCTCATTTCAACCATAGTATGCTATGAAACGAAGCAGTGCTGCGGCTGCAGCAGCCTCACATTGGGCCAAGCGGAGGCAAATACAACCGTCTGGTACTGAAGAGCAAACAGCTGTGGTGTCTACTGATAAAGAGGGCCCATCACTAATAACAGAGCAGAGTAACATAGATGACACAGACATATCATCTGAAGAAGACGAACAAAACCATAACAACAGAGCAAGCGACCAAAACCAGAAACCGATTGAGGTTATAGATATCACGTCATCAGATCATGAGGATGTTGAACTTATAGAAAATCCTAGGGAGGCTCACCCACATGTGATTGATCTAAGTGAGGTTGAGAAGATACCTCATAATCAGAAGCAATGCCAACCTGTACATGACTTACCCATTGAGAACATTCTTGAAAACGGATACGCTAAATGGAGAAACAGAGCAAAGAAAGAAAGATATCATCAAACGGACCCCACTTCATTCACCACCTCTCCAGTTAGACTGTTGTATAATATACCATATGATGATGTAGATCCTTCTGCAAATAGGGATTGTGTCTCAATTGAGGATCTGATATCACATAAGGACCTTACAAGGACATACCAGTTCAACTTTATGATTGACCTGGATTTCTTACTTCCTCATATTGTGTCTGATCCGCTGGAAACAGAGATCATCCTAATCAACAGCGAAGAACATCTCAACATGACACCCGAACACCAGATGAGTTTCCGACTGCAACATGTGAATGTAAGGATGGCACAATATAGCAGCCACCATACCAAGATGATGGTTAATTTCTTCAAGGACAAGAGTTGCCAAATTGTTGTATATACTGCGAATATGGTGATTATGGATTTCAACGGCAATACCCAAATGTGCTGGCTCTCACCGCGATTGCACCCTTTCAAGGATGGGAATGATAGTGCCAAACAACCACGATTCAAGCAGGATTTCTTGGCATACCTTCGAAGCTATTCTTCGAGCGTTTTATCCCAGTTATCCCAAACATTGGCATCCTACGATTTCAGCGAAGTTAAAGCTGAGTTTGTATCATCATCTCCTGGTACCAGTGAATTCGATCTGGACAGAATAAACGAGGACGAGGTCCTTTTTGGATATGGGAAGCTGTATGAGGTTTTAAAGAGACACAATTTGATACGAGAGACAAAGGAGGATCACCCGGCTCAAATTCTGGCGCAGGTTTCATCTATTGCACAACCATTTGACCTTAAAGCATCTAACATATTCACTCATATCTTGTGTCCGCTTGTGGTTGGGGCTCAGTTTCCTACCCCGAGTGGTGTTGATGCCATGAAAGGCTCTTTCAGAAGCCATAAGTATGAGCCAATTGTTATTTTCCCTACTGAGGAAGAGGTGTTAAGCTCCGTATTCAAAGAGCTTTCTGGGAATGCTATACATTATGACTACACAGTGAAGAACCCCGCTAGGCCGTATCCTTTGGAACAGTATAAGGTGTTAAGGGAGGTGTTTCACCGTTGGGCACCACGCGACAACCAAGACGATAAAGCCGGGAGGAAGAAGATCCCGCCTCATTGCAAGACATACTTAAGGTCGGATGACAACTTCAAGACTTTAGAGTGGTTTCTGCTAACCAGTGCCAATTTGTCAAAACAAGCGTGGGGTGCACCTTCACGAGGGTATGGTGCCACATCCCAAGGGAAAGGCAAACCTGCTACGAAGCATGGCTATAGGGTGACATCATACGAGGCTGGGGTACTATTGTGTGCCGAGCTGTTTGGAGACAAAGATAACACCGTGTTGGTACCTGTAACGCGAGGCGACAAGATTGAACACATTAAGCAAGACTTTTTGGATCCATCCACATCTGCAATTCCTATTAGAGTACCGTACGATTTACCACCTGAAAAGTACCAGGCTATAGAGAAACCATGGAGTTACAATTCTTATGTCCCAGGTGGGGATGGGTGACATATTGATGGGATGGGTTTTAGTCTTCGCTGCTGATTAATAGAGAAATTACAACTAGTTATGTTTTTTAGAGAGTATTCACAGAGATGACAATCATCAGCTTTGTGAGCGGAGACGGTTGATCTAATACACAGACAGACAACCCAAATAGGTAAGTTGAAACTCAGAGTAGGGCCAGGGTAACTAGACTGCAATACACACATATATCTTGCTGGTTACTACCCAATCTCAAAATGTAACTAGGAGTTTACAGACATAAATAGATATACGATTGAATAGTAGAGGGTTGATTGTCCAATAATTTATCAAACGGTTGGGTTAACCCTCGGGATTGGAAAGCTGCGCGACATCTTCGCCCCATCCATCCATCGAGCGATGTACTTACTGCACGTACAATACGCAGGGTTGTAGAGGCAGAGGAGGTTCCGCTGGAACCGTTGCACATTTCGTTATCTAAGATGCCCAGGAGAAAAGTGACAGACCTGGTCATGTGACAACGTCTAATCGTTCGTGCAGCAGTTAGTTCCATTTTAGTACATTTTATACGGTGCTGACCACAGCCTGCATATTATGTGATTCATTCTCTGCTATACGGTTGAGGAGTCGCATTCACACGGGAGAAATACCATACAAACATTGGCCGAGAGTGTGGCATGGGGTTTCGCTTTGCCTTCCACCTGTCTTCAGTGGTACACCCCAGCTCGTCGGATGCTGCTACAGTGGTGCTGCCAGAAGAAACTGTCGAGCGTTTATGCTGGATGTTCGGTAATTTATGCTTGGCGACCCCTCCTGAGCTGCGTTTAAGCCCATTTGCACCCCCACTTGGTTGCGGCTAAAGCTCCTAGAATTGGATTCCCTCCTCTGTCTTTAATTGATCGACTTTTAAAACTCTGCATTATTAAGCACACCCCAATTGGTCCCCATTATTAATCCGATATGTCATATTGATATAGGTTATGTTGTATCTTGAATTGAGTTGTACCTTCATTGTAAATATAGAAATTTTTGCCCAGAGCCCTGACTTCCTTCCCTCCATCCTTCCTTCCTTTATACGAATCCAGTCCCCTCGATCTGTGTTACTTAACCACCGTCCCAACTAAGCCAGCCCCAGCTTTCTTCTCCGCTTCCTACGATCCCACACACACCCTAGTTAATTAGCACATAAGTAGGGTGCTTCCTTCACAGGTCAACGTCGTGCGCACAACACAAAATAATTACTAATTGTAGCTGTATGCAGACGCAGAGCGAAAAAGTCGACAGGACCATGCCCGATAAACCTCAATGTGGACCTGAGAGACACACAGACAACAGAGAGAGAGGGACAGAGAGAGAGATAGACCGAAGCTTCAGAACTCAGCTTCGTTATCCCCGCCTTGGGTAATCGGTTCTGTATGGCCGCTAGGTTCTGGGTTGACCAACTCCAGACCCCCTTAGGCTTGTAGAGATATATATTTCAGAGGGCGCAGAGTGTCAGTACAATTCCGTGACCATAGGCCCTGGTGGTGAAGACTTATAACCTTATCGTTCAAGTGTAATTGAGTTGTTGCTGCGTGAGCCTGACTGCGTTTTGCGGCACAGAGCTGGCTATTACGGAACATTATCACAACACCATATAGGCTCGTACACAAACAGGTTATTTTTGCATACCCATTCTGGCTGTCGGTTAGCTATTACGTTGAGAGCTGTAGGGTCATCTTTGGTTTTATTTGTTCATTTGTGGCCTTGAATCGAGACGCCACACACACCTCAGCATGGGTCTTCTGTAAGTAATTCTGTTGCGTGATCGGGGGAAAAGTCGACTCTCATCTCTTGACAGTCTGCGTCTGTTGATTGACACCGAAGACTAGCTAACACGTTAATGATCTAGATCACTCGGTACCCCCTTCCACTGGAAGGAATCCCGTGACTATTGTGAGCATGTCCGGACCAATGGTATCGTTCAGCTTGGCGAGATGTTCAAAGCTGCCAAGGGCAGGCATGACGATCCCTTCCTATGGGGTGATGAGATTGAATATATGCTTGTCAAGCTGGACGCAACAGAAAAGACAGCTCGACTTGCTATCGACGAGGACGATATGCTGACGAGGTTAGGAGAAGATGGTGAATCATTCCAGAAATCTTTGGACAATGGTGTTCTCTTCCATCCAGAATATGGAAGATACATGATAGAGGCAACACCTTTGGAGCCATACAACGGAGACTCTTTAGATGAGTATGTAGAAGTTGAGGAGAACATGAGCAGAAGAAGAACGGTTGCAATCGCTGAGGTAAAAGACAAAACAGTGATTCCTCTTACGCTCACCACGTACCCAAGAATGGGCGTGGATGTGTTCACCTTCCCAGAGGCCAAGGCCAATGGGTCCGCATCGAAGTCGCTCTTCTTGCCGGATGAAATCATTAATAGACATGTGAGATTCCCCACTCTTACTGCAAACATCAGAAGGCGTAGGGGTGCCAAGGTTGCCATAAACGTTCCTCTCTTCAAGGACCTGAACACTCGCCTTGACACTGAGGTTGATCCAACCATCCCAAGGCGAACTTTGTACCCACATTACGACGAGGAGGCTTTCATTGGTGCTGCCAAACCTGGCCACATCTATATGGACTCCATGGGATTTGGCATGGGTTCCTCTTGTTTGCAGGTTACTATGCAGGCCCCTGACCTTAACAGATGTAGGTTTCTGTATGACTCTTTGGCTAACATTACACCTGTGCTGTTGTCATTGACGGCAGCCGCGCCAATCTTCCGTGGTTTCTTAGCAGACCAGGACGTGCGGTGGAATGTAATTGCTGGTGCAGTCGATGACAGAACTCCATATGAGAGATCTGTGGATGCCTTGCCCAACCACTCTCTTATCGGCAACGTCAGAGAGGGTGTCAAGCAGCAGAGAATACCAAAGAGTAGATACGATTCTATAGATCAATATTTGGGAGATATCGATAGCGATGGATCATTTGGATACTTTGACGATTCTTACAATGACATCAAGTCACCAATTAACGAAAAAGTGTTTGAGGAACTGAAAACCAAGGAAAAGTTTGATGAGGTTTTGGCTCGCCATTTCGCCCATCTTTTCATCAGAGACCCAATTGTGATTTTCAATGAGAGAGTTAACCAGGATAATAAGGTGGAGACAGACCATTTCGAGAACATCCAGTCCACTAACTGGCAGACGCTGCGTTTCAAGCCACCATCTCAGAAAGCCGTGCCAGAGAACAAGAGTGCTCCAGGATGGCGTGTGGAGTTGAGATCTATGGAAATATCAGTGACGGATTTTGAGAATGCTGCCTTTTCGGTGTTTACAGTTCTGCTGTCTAAGGCCATCTTGTCATTGAAGCCCAACCTGTATATCCCAATATCGTACATTGACGAGAACATGAAGATAGCACACAGGAGGGATTCCGCCATCAAGGATAAGTTTTACTTTAGAACCAATATAGAATCTTCCAAGGCGCTACCTGTGGTGTCTAAGCTGTCACTGGATGAGATCTTCAACGGCACGGACGAGTTTGTGGGGCTTGTACCACTGGTTCAGAGGTTTATAGAAAAGGAGTTTTCATGCCATGCTTCCTCCAACACGGTGACCAAGATCCAAGTTTATTTAGCTTTTATCTCAAAACGTGCCTCTGGAGAAATCAAAACCACTGCAAGGTATCTCAGGGACTTTGTACTGAAGCATCCACTATATGCAAAGGACAGTGTAGTGACAGATCAGATCAACTATGATCTCTGTGAGGCAATGAAAAAACTGACAGAATATGACCGTTCTATTGTGGTTGATTTCTTTGGCCCAGAGATTGGAGAGTGGTTGATTGCCAATGGATATGGGGCGTAATCGTCATCTATCCGTTGTTGTTACCGTATAGTTCAGTATAGAGTGTTACGCATATATTATATTTTTTTTAATTGTGTGAAACACAGTTTCATTTCTACGCATTCATTTAATATAAGGAAGTTGCGTGTGGTATAGTTGTTGATTTCATTTCTTTTCTAGAAGTATATCTATGCAATTTTAGGGCAGACACCAAATAGGTGGTATAGCATGCTCATATCCCAAATCTAAACTTGGGGTCTCATCGGGGTTCTTTTTGTTTTCGTTAGGAACACTCGAGACATGCAGTGATAACAGCAGTTCCAGTACAAAAGCCACAGCAGATTCCAAAACAGCTAGACATAACTCCTTCAAGAGTGGAGAAACTGGAGAGGGTGCCTTCAAAGCACAGTGATGGCGAAAGCATCCTATGAGTGCACTCAAGTATTTCCGATTCATGTTGTTCTTGCTTGTATTCCTTTCCATTTGACTTTGCGGCTTTCAGTTGTGGTTCTGTTCTGCTTGTGGGCTGGGTATTACGTACAGGAGACTTGCTCTCAGCAGCGAGTCTTTGCTGCTCCAGCTCTCTCTGTTGTCTTAGTTTCTGTTGTCTTCTGCGTTTCTTTCTCTGGATTCGTTTTTTCCTCAATCTCTCTTGTTCCTCCTTTTTCCGTTGCTCTTCATCTTTATCCTGTACCTGGCCGTTCTCTGGAGAGCTCCCTTCTGGAGGAGTGGTGTGAGTTCCAGTTAGAGTGTTATGTGACCCAACAGATGTCCTTGATGATTGAACTGTCAGAACATCTTGAGAGTCATCTCTATATCCTTCTGGTTGTGGAGAGTAAGTGCGCGGGAGGTCTGCTGGGTCTTTTGGATCGTTATTTTGGTGATGGGTTGCTAAAGCGGCCTCTCGTACACTCGGAGCAGTGCCAATATGAGATAAGGCATCTGTGAATAGGGCCGAATCAATGTCTGATTCTGTAATGATGGTATCGGTGACAGAATGTGCACGATCCCTCCGCAATGTTGGCTGTGACATCGTGAACAATGCGTGTATTCTTATGTTGTGGGTCAATAAGATGTTATTCAGTTGCCGACACGAGATAAGGTTTCATATATATATATGGGCCCTTCCACTGAACCCTTGATCCAGGAGGACCAATGAACGCCAATAGTACAATAGAATGCCGATGCCCCCTGGTAAGCCACGATCCAGGATTACTGCGTAATCACCGCTTATACGGATGCCTATACCGACCAAGGTCAGACAGATAAAGGCCACACAGATCAAGAACAAACAGATCAGGGCCAAACAGATCAACGCCAATGACAAGGAAACAACAACAGTAGGTAGCACCAATGAGGGTCCTTCTCTTGTGTTCTCGACGCACTATGACACAACTGCACAGCTTCCAATTATAGATATCCGACCTGTCCACCTCAACATCCCAACTGTAACACTACACCCAACTTCTCACCGCTTTTCACCTTGCAAAAGAAAGGACGTAATCCCCTCGAGGCACCCGCTTCGTTGCGCAAGCATGGCATACTCCAATCATGGCACACATTCACCGAGCATTCCTAATGCAGGATAAACGGTTGCTCTAGCAGCTCTAAGGGGAATGAATGCAGACACCCTGTTAGGGAGGAGAAGCGGTGCGATGCCTCACCTGCCTAGTTGTGACACACGCAAAGGAAGGGTATGAAGCGTAAGGCCAGGCCGCAGACAATGGGAAAGGGTCCCCCGCCCTGCTGCCAGTGTAGAGAAGAGAGCACTGCCAGCACAGGAGGTGGAAGCAAGGAGAGAGAGCCAAACAGAAAGGCATGCAGAAAGGCAGACAGAGAGCTAACAGCAGAGGTGTTGGCGTGCATGAGAGATATTTCCAGATACTTGAATGGGAATGGGGAAGGCTGTAGTGTGAATCTCAAGATGCGATGAGATGTTACCCTCTCTGGAGATGTTAGTAATTATATTTTTTTTCTTTTCTGCAGGCCTCATCGCACTACTAGCAGAGAGACAGAGAGAGACAGAGAGAGAGAATGGGAGAAAGACTGGAGAAGTGTATAGGTTGACGTATATGTACATAGCAGTGCTATATAGATTCATATTCTCGTATTGTGAACTACTTCCAAAGATTAGTAGTATCAATTTAATCTTCATTCATATATATATAAACAGATCAAGCTCGGATCATGCCACCAGAGAAGGTCGCCCCAGTGAAATGGAAGCCTCCAAAGGGCCCCAAGCCGGTGCATCATAAGAACAAAAACACCATTGGTTTGGGACGTGCTATCCAGAACCATAGAGCACTGGAAAACCGTGTGGAGTACCTTCCAGATGGTGAGATGAGATTTACCACAGACAAGCACGAAGCGGGATGGGTGAAACTTCGTTCTGTCACACAGGAAAATGCTTTGGATGAGTTCCTCAACACCGCTGAACTTGCTGACACAGACTTCACAGCAGAGAAATCCTCCACTGTGAGGATTATTAGAGTAGACAATGGTAGCTCGCTTAAAAATCCATATCTGCTCTCCATAGAAGAAGAACAGAAGAAGCACGAGCTACAAAAGGAGCACGAATATGAGCTGGTTGTACCTCGTAGACCAAAATGGGACGAAAACACAACTAGAACACAGCTCGAGAGGCAGGAGAAAGAGGCCTTCCTTGAGTGGAGAAGACAGCTGGCTTTATTGCAAGAGAACAATGACCTTTTGCTTACTCCTTTTGAAAGAAACATCGAGGTGTGGAAACAGTTGTGGAGAGTATGTGAAAGATCAGATCTGGTTGTACAGATTGTGGATGCAAGACACCCTCTATTGTTCAGATCAAGCGATCTTGGAAATTATGTGAAGGAGTTGGATTCAAGGAAACAGAACTTGCTGCTGGTGAACAAGGCAGATCTTTTGACGGCAAACCAGAGACTGGCATGGGCAGATTACTTTGATGCCCGCAAAATCAAATATACATTCTTCTCTGCCGCAGAGGCAAATGAGCTCTTGGAGAAGGAGGAGTTGGAAGGCGAGGAATTCGAGGCTGAAATTAAAGAGGATGAACAAGAAGATGAAAGAATTAGGATTTTGCAGATTGAGGAATTGGAAGAGTTGTTTTTGAGGACTGCTCCTGAGCCTCTTACTGAGCCTCCTGTAGGACAGCCAAAGAGGCTCCAGATTGGGCTTGTGGGATACCCCAACGTGGGTAAATCTTCCACTATTAATGCTCTTGTGGGATCTAAAAAGGTTTCCGTGTCTTCTACCCCTGGTAAGACCAAGCATTTCCAGACCATTTTGCTCTCTGACAAGGTGATATTGTGTGATTGTCCAGGTTTGGTTTTCCCCAATTTTGCATACACCAACGGTGAGCTTGTGTGTAACGGTGTGCTCCCTATTGATCAGCTGAGGGAGATCACAGGTCCATGTCAGCTTGTTGCACAGAGAATTCCCAAGTATTTCTTGGAGGCAGTGTACGGTATTGCTATCCCTGTCAAGTCTGTGGATGAAGGTGGTAATGGTATTCCAACGTCACAAGAGCTGTTGACTGCATATGCGCGTGCTAGAGGTTATATGACTCAGGGTTATGGTTCTGCAGATGAGCCAAGGGCTGCCAGATACATTCTGAAAGATTACGTCAACGGAAAACTTTTGTATGTACAGCCACCTCCCCATGAGGACGGTACCCCAGCAACGAGAGACGAATGCCTTGAGTTCAACAAGGATATGTACACTATCAACCAGTTGTCTGAGACCAGAAGGGATCAGTTGATTTCAGCTGCTAGAGAAAAGGGAATCGACATGGTGGATCTTGAAAGAGATCTTTCCAAGCTCACCTTTTCTGGTCACGTTGGTGGTGAGAACGGTGGCAATGCCCGTACAGGAACAAACTACGGTGGTAGACAGGCTGCTCTGATCAGCACTGGTGATGAATTGGATAGGGATTTTTTTAAAATGAACAGCGTCAAGGGAACTTACTCCACACCTTTCCACAAGGTGCAGAATGACACCGCTGGAAAGAAACACAACAAGAAGAACAAGAAGGCTCTGATGAAGAAGAAGACTGGCTCGATTGCGGCCGAGCTCCTTTAGATATATTTACCGGGTGGCTCACACTATTTTTTGCATTATATAATGTCATCGCATATATGAGACTTATTGGGTTTTATTGCATATTATACTGGTAGACTTTTAGATAAAGTAGCAAGCTTATAGCACACCTACAACACTCATAGAAAGAGAGAGTCTCAAAGAGAGAGCCTCAAAGGCAGTTCTCCAATCCCAGGTGAATAATAAATAGTTCAGCTCTCCAATCCTGGGTGAATAGTAGCCAACTAGGCACACTAAGTCTGAATTAACTAGGCACTCGCCCGGCACTCGACCAGCACTGCTACCTTGCAGCAGTGCAGTACTGTAACCCCAGATGAGCGTGCCCACCGATGTTGTTACCCGGATTCTTCATCATCTCTACGTATAAAAATATTTTTCTCTCACCACAACCGTTGTCTTTCTTTATTTCAATCTTCAAGGCTCTCAATTGCTTTGAGATGATCATGTTTTATTCCATGATGATTGGATCACTGCATGGGCCTAGAACTATTATTCGCCCCTTTCGCTAACCACGAATCCTCAGTCAATAGGTCGTTGTTTGATAGTAGGCGGGCGTACATCTATACTGTATATTTAGATAGAGCGTAGTCACCAAGTGCTGTAGTGTCTGCCTATCTGCCTACGTAGGTAGCAGGTCAACCAAGGCGCCTTTAGTGATCCTCAAAGCCAGTATTGCAAAATGAATCGATGACAATGTTACAGTCATCCTATGTATACCTCCTTCTGCGAAAGTGTAGATTATTGCAGTACCTGTAATTGTGAATCGGCCCTTGCCTGCTTCCTTCTTCCCCTCCTGCCTCTCTCCGTGGCGCATCTAGTCTCACTAAGGCAGTGCAAACGATATGTACACTCGTTGTGGAGATGAGATACACGCACCTCTTCACTTAGCAAAAGCACATCATATTATCAGCATACAGCATGGGTGATCCATTACCCGATGTGCACACCTAACACTCAACATATTATGATGATTTGACCGATTGATTATATACATCTCGATTCTTTTTTGTTTGTTTACTTCGGTTCATCTCGATCATATCGATATACCAAAGGACCATCATGCTGAGGTATGATGAGAGGCATCTGAGTGATGTACTTGATAATATAGATCAGCAGCTGCTGACCAGGAATGAAGTACCCAATGGAAGCGAGGGCTCTGCTGATGCCTACTCGTTCTTACAGAAAGTACAACTCAACATATTGGAAAAGAACTCTGAATTTGTGCGTAAACAACTACTCTCGCGACAGATGCAGCAGAAGGCATCTCACATATCAACTGCCGGGCCATCTAGGCGTGGCAACGGCAATCACAGTCATAACCACAGACACAACAATGAAGGGATCACCGAGCATGTGCACTCTGTGTCCAGGAAGATTTCCCGCCTTTCATTTCAGACAGATGGCATATTGAAACGCACAAAAGAAAAGTTTGACTTGGATCAGAAACAGCTCAAAGAGATGGAGCTCGCCCGGGATGACACTACCGAGCAAGAACCTTCTGAGAGAGAACACGTACATAAAGAAACAACCGAAGACTCATTGGCTGTACTCAGGAAAAGACTGTTATCGAGCAATAGACCATCACAGTTGGAGTCTCTCCAATCACAGTCAGCGACCGATCAAAACGCCTACCACGAGGATATTCAGGAGGAATACCTTCGTGATATCTCTTCGTTTGTGGCACAGGCCAAACAATCTGCTCTCCAGTTTCAGGAGGCATTGCGTTCAGATGCCGATGTGCTCAGGGAGGCCAGCAGAGAATTAGAAAAGTCACAGGGTAAACTAGGAAAGGTGGGTCAGTTGTTGAGCCAGTACCATCAGAGTGGTAAGTTGAGCATTTGGTTCTACATAAGTGTATCGGCAATGCTGTTTTTCGCATTTGCATTCACACTGTTTATAATAAGGCTTCTACCGGCTAGGTGAACAAAAAACATCGGCCCTATATATATGAATAAATCTGAATGTCGATGCAAATGTATGAAGATTTATCCTTTGACTAGAGTAAATTCTACACACACATATGTATATATACATAGTTTCCTTATAACACTACAGGCTCCACGAGAATCGTCTCACCCTTTGATCCTCTGGCATAACTGATAAGGGAAACAACCTTCCCAGCGATTGCCATATCTTCAAGACTCCAATCACCCACATTGAAAACCTCAGGAACTCCTCCTGAGAGGGCAGGGAACAGGTGAGAGTACAATGGCTTATACTCTGCCAGAGACTCAGGTGAAGGTGGCTGGTCAGCCCTGACCTTTGATACAATGGTCTCAATCCAATCTGGAAGAAATTCCAAAGATTCATCAGCAGTACGGTCTTTGAAATGTTCCTCGTAATGATTCTTATTAGAACACCTCATCACCCATAACAAGAACACAGTATCTTCAAACTTTGCTCTCTCAATGTCTTCAACAGTAGCCAAGCCTGTAGTCAACAGCAAAGCATTTGCAAATCTGGTGTCTTTCTTTACGATATTCTTGAGTGCTATCAGGTTGGACTTATGCTCCTTGAGGAGTTCCTTCTCACTGTTCTTAAGAGAATGAATCATCTGGTTAAAAATGCTCACCTGTCCTTGAACATATACGCCAGACACTTTTTTGTTTTTCAAGTATGAGGACTCAAACAGTCGCTTCTCGTCATCACCACTTCCAACACTGTATTTGTTCAAGCAGCTTTTCAAAACATCTTGCTCATCCCCCGACTTGCCATGGTCAGTGAGAAGCTGCTTTTTCTGTTCCAAAGCATGTCTCAATTTCGTTATACCATCCAGTCTCATGCGGAGGGTAATCTTGTCTTCATATCCAGTCTTGAACAATATGCTGAATACATCCAACAAGTTCTCTGGTATGAGGTTAGATGGGTTACAGTAGAAGAGCAAGCCATTTGCATACTGAACAAGCTGTTCATCGATGGAGGTTGTCGATTTCGGTTTGGCAGTTTCAAAAGCAAATGAAGTATAATCTTCCAGTTTTGGCAGGGTCACCCCATAATTGTTCACAATTTCCTTGATTGTCTTCTCATGGTTCGGCAGCTTGATCCTCAGTGCTACTGAGTCGGTTTCGTTACCGGGGATACAAAACCCATACCCATATAGCAACTCCTCATTACCTTTTGGGCCATAGTTATTGTTCAGTTCAACTTCACCAGATCCTCCAGGAGTGGCGAAACTCAAAGTGAATGACTCGTTGTCCGTACCCCATGTAACGTTAGACTTGGGCTCATGGTTACACAGATCCACAATTGGCAATAACATGGCCAAATCATCACGCTCCATTGTGGAGGCTACAGGATGCAGAGTGAATGGAAATGCTCTGGAGGTGAAAATAGCATGTGACCATAGATACATGGAGAAACTTGTCCATGAAGCATCTTCCTCAATTACAGTTGCTAAGTACAACTGCTCTGGTGAAAGGAGGTTGTGCTTGAAAAGATTATAGAAGTTAAGCTCAGTGTAATACTTGGCGGGAACAATATCCCAAGAGACAGAATCTGTTGATTTCTGCTTAAGGTTTCCCAACTGAGAAACCACAGAATACCATTCCTCAACCACAGATGCCAATTTCTCCTTCAGACTTGAGCCTAAGTTTGTACCTTTCAGCCAGTGTTCCACTTCCTCGGGGGTCCAGAAAAGGGGCGATCCAATCTCACGTCCAGTTTGAGGGAGACAGTTGATATATGGAGACCAGTTTGAGGTTCCTGCGGTGGTGTCCAATGGTGCATGCGAGATGGCGTACCTTTGAAATGCTAGGTAGAGCTTTGTAAGGGCATTTGGGTTTGAACTTTTCAGAAACTTCAAGTCTTCTTCTTTGATAGAAGAGGCAATAAAAAAATCTTTAGCCAGTGTTGGCGTAACAATCAGTTGTGAAGGCAAAATTATTTTTGGTTCCTGATCCTTGTCCTTTTGCGATTGCTTGAAGATTGCTGTGACACCTTTAGAGGCACTGTGGGTGAAAGTGATCCTGGGGTCAATGGACACACCGTTAGTCTCACCCCATGATATTAGGGACTCCAATTTATTACTCGTAGTCATTGTGTCCAGTCTTAAAGCCAGTCAGTGTTCTTAACAGACTGTTCTATCATGAGAACATTCCTTCCATAGTGATGTGATGATGCCTTTGTTTAGTACAACCCACCACCCACTACGAAACACTCACTGCCCGTCAATTATTTGCCAATGCTCATCTCATCGCATCTGGCAGCATTGGAACAATCTCGAAGGGCGATGCAGGAAGATCTTCCTGGGAGAAGCACGACCAAGTTCCCCACAGAGGTACTGTGCAGGGTAGAGCAAGGCAAGACTGAGCAGGGCAGAGCAGGGCAGAGCAGGGCAGAGCAAGGCTAAAGAGGCCAGCCTACAGATAACTGATTAACGAGGACTGGTCGGGGACCAGGCAGTTGAGCAAGAATAGATCAACATTCCACAATGATAGGTAGTGAACAGGATATTAAATAAAATAGAGTTGTGATGTGTTTTTGTGTATTTTTTTAATAATAGGTCCGTCCCACCTCCTCTCTCGTCTCCCTCTTTATGGTAACAAGCATCCAAGTTGGATCGCAATATCCAAGCAGGCGCGCGTTTGCGGTTGTTTACCTACCTCATCTCTTCTTATCTGGAACAAGATAGCACATCGGTGTCACTGCAGCCACAGACGTACATATGCGACGCGATAGAAAACACCAGAGATGCACTCTCGGGGGAGGACAACAAGAGTGCTTATCATTAAGGGCTACCGCGCATATCGTACGCTGCCCTGGTCTCCCCAGCTCTGGGAATAGCAGAAGAGACACGAGAACAGTAAAAGAAAGAGATTCTTATAAAGGAAGACAATACACTAGAGACCGATAGAGACCAATGGATCATTATAAGTAACCTAGAGCTGTATACATTGCCCATAACATGTCAGTTAATTCACTAGACCAACCGGCTGACTAAAATTAGCACTAGCACGGGTTGGCACTGTCTGCATTGGTACTGCGGCTTTCCCATTTGTGCTTGTTGCTGTCATTTTTGGGGATATTAGTTGCTTGCAACGTGCACCCCAGATGCACGGGCCATCCCGGATGTGTCATTCTGCATATCGACACGGTTTGTGATAACCACAACATAAACACGTAAAGGCAGTAGTAAAACAACATACACTACAAGATGAAACGATAATTGGAAATAACTTTGGGTGCGAGAACTTTATTGGTCTTGCCGTATCATTAGCATTATCTATGTAATCACAGTATTAAACGAACAATAAATAATAAGAGTAAAAAAACACTAAGATCTATCGTAAAGCTCGTAGAAAGACCCTGGTCCCATGAGAAAGAGAGAGAGATAGAGAGATAGAGAGAGAGAAAGACACAGACAGCGGACTGTCTACTTCTTGTTTGAAGCCCTTCTCTTTCTGCTCTTCTTGCTCTTCTTCTTGAGCTCATCACCTTCATCGATAATATCGGCCAGCGAAGCATGAAGCGCTGTAAGCTCCTCGTAAGATAACAGGTCAGCATTAAATGCTGGCTTGCCTTTATAATTGTTGGCAAAGTCAAGATCGGTAATAGAGTTCTCTAACTCTTTGTCATGATCGACAACTAACTCTTCTGGCTCATAGGTCTGTGGTGCTTGAGTGGTGTCTGTTTTAAATGGTTTGGCTGTGTTTTTTTGCACCTTAAGAGAAGCAACCTCTGCATACGAGAGGTTTCTCACTTGGATATCAATCAATTCTTCATCGATATCGTTGTCATTGATAACCTTCATGGCAATGACCTTGTTGTTAATTGGCGTCTTTGTGGCAGTGGCGCTTGCCGAGTCACCTACATCCTCCGGCGCTTTTGGCTCGGAGAATCCTCTAAAGAGCCAGAATCTGGATGGTGGTGTCGCTTCTTGGGTCACCTCAAGCTTGTCTTGGTTCTTCTCGATGTCAATTGATGACTTGCCGATCTTGTTGATATCGACAACAGGATGCGTGTCATCTTGGGGTTGGACTTTAGGAGACTGTCTAAAGAAGCTAAACATAGTTGGTTGTAGATTGCTGGTGAGTGCTGTTGTCTTCAGAATAGAAGACAAAGTGAGTGAGGGGGGTAAAACAAAAGAGGAAATACCTAGGGTACAAAATCCTCTTATATATATATATATAATTATGTATCCGGGTGGAGGGAAATACAAATAAACAAACTAATAGTTTACAGAAGAGAGAGAGAGGGGGGGTGGTGCATGCAATACATAGTACCTACACATTGCTGTAATCAACCGTTACCGCTCCCTCGAGGGCGCCAGAGGCTCCTACGCATCCCTCCCTCCCCCCGCTAGATAGCGCACCTTGTGATCATTGATCGATGCACTATTAAGGAGAGTCACCGGCTGATAACGCGCCATAAACAATTATGTAGTGCCCAGCCTGGTAGGCACATGCAGGTGCAGGTAGCTCGGGTGCCACCGCTGCCTTCCTTCCCTTCCGGCTTCTGTGATCGTCACTGCCGCTATCCCTCTTTGGGTTCCTCTCTCCACGCCTCTGGTTTGTGTGTGTGCCTTTCCACTTACTTGTCTCTCTGAGCATTGCCCTGCCCGTCATTGTCCTGCATCGGATAGTGTCACCTTGCAGTAGAAGTAGCTGTGAAGGTCATTTTTGTGAGCCTAGATTAACTGGGCTCAACTTATATTTAATATACCAAATCGGCAACGTTATGGTTCTTCAATTTTCTATTTGTACGCTCATAACTCTTGTACTGTATGCGGTTACCTAGGATCTGGAACTGCAGATAGTCGGCATTATCCGTCTGTAGTTTAAATCTGAAGACGGTATCCTTCTTTGGTATCACCCGTATTCCACCGATTCGGTCCTTTGTGGTCATCATATTGCGGGGTGGTTGTAATTGCTCACTTTCGACGCTGTCACCTGCTACAAGCTTGATGTCTCCTTTCCACCCATCATTTCTGGGCACCACAATTATAAAATTGTACTGACTTTCCCAGATAACAATACCAGCCATTCCTATATTGTTGATGACTTTACTCTCTTGCACTTCTATGTATGAACCAATATAGTCAGCTGAACTGAGCTTCGATGTAAGGTTCTGAATGCTCTGGTTCCCTTTGTTCTGTGATATCTGCAATAAATCATATATGTATCCAATCCACAATTCATTCAAAGGAATGTAGTCCTCAAATTTGATTAACCTCTCGAAGCCTTTCAACTGTATCACGTCTTCATAATCCATCTCTGGATGCTTAGCTAACAGTGATTTAAGTCTCTTGGTTAATTTGGTCTGATACGATAAATTATCTTTTATAAATAGTTTGAACTCATTCCTTGTACTTGAGGCGTGGTATTTGTTTGTCTGGTTGCTGCTAGATGATTTGCCTGTGCCGTTCTGAGGCTTCACCTTGTCATCTACTGGACCACCACTTATGTGATGCAGAAGACTCTTCTGCTTCTTCTTTTTGCTACCTACCTGATTACCTTCAGCTGTCACTCCCCCGTCTGTAGGCTTCAAGATTAAATAGTTCTTTTGATCACCACTAGCAGAATAACGGGTCTCGAGCAATTTCTCTATTTCATTGTCATTGTGGAATTTGTCACTTCGCGAGAGCAGCTTATGCTCTATTGGGTTCTTGCGATCCATTGTATGAGAAGGTGCAATAATGACGCCACAGAACAATGTGATTCCTAAAATGCGTATAATTAACCCAGCCAGTTACCCTGATATTACAGGAAAACCTTCAAATATACTGATATTCTCTCTACCCTATATTGTTAGATATACGGTTTAAATCAACAGTTACATTTTTCAGTTGGAGAAAATGCATGCAGCTCAAAGAAATATGCTTACATAAATTTTTGAACTCATCAGCTGCTGGTACATGCGGTGTATGGCCGATGAGCATCGGATGGAAACATATGCCTATTCAAGTTTACGATAGCTACATGAATTTGTTGATTACTACAATATTTGAAAAATACATTCCCGCCACATTAATTTGATGTTATATAGTTTGTTGAGGAGGACGGTGCAGTGTTCGGCAAAGAGAGGGGTGCTGCTCCTGGGGTCGGTTCCACTACGGAAGTATGACAACACCGTATTCACTGAAATATCTAGAGGCATTCAGCATAGGGCCCCGGGGCCAGGAACCGGAGGATATCTCGGAATCACCACTCCATTTGGGGACGACCTTTCGGAAAGCGAGTCATTACAGCAAACACTTGAGAATTTTCCTAATCTGGAAGGTTTTTTGAGTGAGGAAGAGCAGATGGGGGTGGGGGCTGGTCATTCCGGCCATCAAGAGATAGAGGAAGATGACATCGACCCATTCGATGCTTTATTTGGCGGTAGGTCCTTCACACCCACCAAATATCAAACACCAGAGACATCGCATTTACATAGCAGTAATAACGAGAGTGAGCTACCTCAACATTTTGCTGGGATGAGTCAACAGGAACCCCAGTTCATACCCGGGAAGCAGTATTCCCTGGAAGAGCTAGAGTCCATTCTAGGTAGCCAGAAACCAACAGTGGAGTCTGTCAACGAGATTATGCCAGCGAGTACGCTGTTTCAGAATTCCACAGTTGTTTCAAAGGCTAATCATATACAGGAATCAGCGACGCACTTGGAGACCTCTAATACCATTGAACAGTTGATTGATGTTGCTCAGTTCACAGAGTTTGTGAAACTGCTGCATGGAAGAGACTATTCACCTACTCTTAGGAATTCCACTGAGCACAAGTCACTTGCTGAAACATCTCGATCAGTAGAACCTTTAGTTTTTATTTCAAAAACTAACGATCCATATATTAATCTTGCCATCGAGATGTATATCTACGATCAAATGCCAGTAAAGGGAAGGAAACCACTTCAAAATGAATCCTCGTCTCAAGAGCTTCACAGTTATGATAATTCTAACAGGTTATGCCTTTATAAGAATAACCGATGCGTGGTTATTGGCAAGAACCAGAACCCATTCAAGGAAGTGAACATGGCACTGGCAGCACTGCTGAAAGTGCCTGTATTGAGGAGACATTCAGGAGGAGGTGCAGTGGTACATGATCTGGGGAATATTAACTTTGGATTTATCACAACAAAAGATGACTTTCACAGAGAAGGGTATTCTCAAAAGATGATCTCACAGATTAACATGTTGAGGGGAAGTGAGGGAATTCAGTTAACGATTGACGAGCCTGATCTCAACATGAAGCTGTCGAAGGAACTAAAAGGGTCTGCCATCGAACTAACAACAAATCCAAAGGGTGACATAATAAACTCAGAAAACCTCCGCAAGATCAGTGGTTCTGCATACAAACTATCAAAGGGGAAATCGCTGCATCATGGCACAATGTTGTTGAGTTCCGATCTGATTACATTGGGAAAGCTTTTGAAGCTGACACCGGAAAGATTTGAACAAATCAAGACAAATGGCACAGATTCCGTGAGGAGTAAAGTGGAGAACTTAGATTTACAGCATGATCTGTTCTTGTGGCAGAATATCATGGCATTCACAAGTCGATATGGAAGAGAAGAAAAGGGGGCAGTAGCAGCTCTACAGGTTAACGACAACGATATGACAGTCAGATCAGGTGATAGAGAGTGTAGAGTTGTGGTAGTTGATACCCTTGACGACCTCCCAGAGGAGGTCCATCGTTATGCCCAGGAGTTCAAGGAATGGGAGTGGATGTTTGGAAGAACGCCAAAGTTCACTAGCTCGTTCAAGAACAGCGAAATAGGATTTTCAGTGAGCCTTGTAGTTGAAAAGTGTCAGATCACAAGTATTGAGTTGACCTTTGATGAGGGTACGAACGATCTCAAAGAGGCATTGGTTAGGGAAGCATTCAGCGAGTTGGTACATGCAGTTGAGTCGGGAACTAGGGTGGAGCATAAAAGCAGTGCGACAGCCCCTTTAATAAACCACAAAGAGATTGCTGATTGGTTTGTGTGGCACATCGATTACGGCATTAACTATGAGCATATCGGTATTACCCGCTGATGTTGCTTGAACCAGACTTTTGCTATACATAGAGAGATGACTTATATAGAGTAATGACTTAATGAATGAAACAAATATCTGATAGTATCAGTATATTTTTCATCTAAGTGCCATAACCAACCTGGTATGAGAATCGTTTGAATGGCGTTCTAAGGAGAAGACCACAAGAACGGACGGAAATTACGGAACTTTAAATAAAGTAGGCTCAACCTCCAAAAAACAGAAAACACATACACATTGGGAAACTCGCTATCTCTTTTTATGTTCGGTGAAATGAGTTCTCCCGGTAAATTCAACTGATTTCTCAGTTCGTCCCAAAACACTTGCCCATACACAAAGCTACATTTAATGAGCAGTAAGAGGACAAAATGGCAGGCGCCCTCTTATCTCTTCGATGCCCTTTTGTGACATATGAGATGCAGCGGCTTGGCTGCATTCCATGCAGGGTTGCGCGTGTGGCTCCTTGAGATTGACCAACTGGTTTCCTTTTTGTATTATTGTATTGGTTCATTCTTGAAGTCTTATGGGACCGTACCACCATCAGGTGGGAAATCAGAGAATGTTTCTTGCTTTTCAGATGTTTAACCAGATGTCTGATGTTTAGGTGAATTGGTGAGTTGTAGGAGACACAATCGGTGTTACGAGAAGCTATGATGACTAGACACGCACAATGCTTGTCAGTTTCACGGCTGGTTTCACTGCCCTCTTTGTGGAAGGTATTGATGGTGCTCATGGTACTTTCGTTCACTATTGTAGCGGCTGAGTGGGATGATGATGATGATGATTATGGATTAGAAGAAGATGACTATGATATAAGTGACGAGATTGAAGGCAAAGCCACCGTGGAAAACGTCACACAGAATGCTGGGATATTCAACTACACTGCTCCTGGCAATCAACTGCATGGGGTTGACTTGGGAGGTTGGTTTGTGCTGGAGCCTTATATAACCCCCTCATTATTCAAAGCATTTGGAGCAGAATCAAATACACCGGTTGATGAGTATCATTATTGTCAGAGGCTCGGCAAGAGCGAGGCTCTCAAACGACTACAACACCACTGGTCTACATGGTATATCGAATTAGACTTTCGGGATATTGCTTCTCATGGTTTCAACATGGTTCGAATTCCCATTGGATATTGGGCGTTTGTTCTGTTGGACAATGATCCATATGTACAGGGGCAGGAGAAGTATCTGGATTTGGCAATCCAATGGTGTGCCAAGTACGGCTTGAAAGTGTGGATTGATTTACACGGGGCTCCAGGCTCTCAGAATGGGTTTGATAACTCAGGTCTCAGAGATCACCTCGACTGGCTGACTGGTACAACAAACTACGAAACTACGCTAAATGTGCTTGCTTATATTATGGAAAAGTACGGCAAGCCGAGATATGCCTCGACCGTTATAGGAATAGAACTGTTAAACGAACCTCTGGGTCCCTCATTGGGGATGCAACGCATTGAACAGTTTTATAAAGATGGGTATATTCTAATGAGGGAGATAGGTTCCCAGAACAATATGGTGATTCACGATGCTTTCCAAGCTGTGGGATATTGGAACTTGTTCTTCCAGGGAGGTATCACTACTTCGGATATCAATGGATTCACTCAAAGCTACACCAATTTTACCAATGCCAGTATCACAGCCCCTCAGCTCGGGGGCGACTATCATGGAGTTGTTGTGGATCACCATAATTATTTTGTCTTCACTGTAGGGCTCCTCCAACAGAGCATGGCGGAGAGGTTGGCGAACATTGCTTCATATTCTTCTGCAGTAGCTGCCGAGCAACACCCAGCCATAGTTGGCGAATGGTCGGCTGCTCTTACTGATTGCGCTCCGTGGCTCAATGGAGTCGGTAGAGGAGCAAGGTACGATGGTACTTTTGAAAATAATGGAGGGGCTATAGGGACTTGCAAAGGAATTGGTGAGATTGCTAAGTGGAGTAAAGCTCAGAGGAGAGATACCAGGCTCTTTATAGAGAGGCAGCTGGACGGTTACGGCCAAGCGGCTGGATGGATTTTTTGGTGCTACAAAACTGAAAGCACTATAGACTGGGACTTCAAAAGATTGGCACAGTACGGTTTATTCCCACAACCTTTTACCGATAGGCAATACGCAAGCTACGAGAACCCAGCAAGAGGTAACCTTGATCTACTCTGGCAGTCGTTCAATGGATGGTCTATAGCTCTATTGGGGTCGTTCTGGGCGTGTGCTTTGATAGCTTAATTAGATTGTACGTTTTAGAATTATAAAAAGATTATTATAAACATAGCCTATTTCCTCATCTGTAGATATACCGTACTTTTAGGGGATCGTTCATATTGATCGCCCCTCCTGCTCAGATGGTCCTCCCTCCTAGAGGGCTGGTAGTGTCTATGCTGTGTGGAGAAGCCAAGCACCCCAAGCACCCCGGGATGAAGACGTTGCGATGAGACCGAGATGTGGTCGAAATGAACCTAAAGCGATTGAGTATACATAGTAAGAAGTTATGTTGGACTATGAATATTTGGTGTACATTAATAATTACAAAAATAGGACTCAGGTGTTAACGTAAGAATCAATCAATTTTAGAAGTTATCGTTATGACAGAAACAATATCTCACAAACGCCCTGTCAAGATACAAAGCAATATAGCCAACAACAGGCGACTGGCGCTGAAGGAATTCTATAAGCTCCAGGAGAAACACAGACAAGAACTATCCGACATCAGTGCGAAAGCGGAGGAGAAATCCGGAAATGCTTCGTCTGGCACGAACCAAGATGGGAGTATGGTAGATGAAGGTGATACCATTGAGCTTGGTACAGAAACAACAATCACCGAAGAAGGGACAGCAGAAGATCCCAGGCCGACAAAGATCACTGCCGAGAATTTCGATCGGTTTGTAAGAGAGAATGATTTCATAAAACTGGTTGAAACGGAAAATATAATTAGCGAAGAGCTGAACTCGAGTCAATCTGAGATCAAATCCATTATATACAACAATTACTATGAGTTGATCAAGATCAACGATGTGCTATTGAACCTAAAGGAAAGACATACAACGAGCAGTTCTGATGGTATAGAGACGACAGGTGCCGATGTCATAGGTAATCTTGGGAGGATACGAGAGAGTATTTCACGTTTGAAAAAACTAGACATGAGGGTTTTACAGAACGACAAGACAACAACCGAAGGAGGAGGAGGAACAACCGATGGAGAAACAGCCGATGGAGAAACAGCCGATGGAGAGACAGCTGATGCAAGATATGGAGCTGATATTGCCCGTTGCATTAGCGGTGCAATTACAGCACATAAGCTTCCAAAGGAGAGTGTGAGTCAAATTGAGGAGGTGCTACCTAATCTTAAGACTGACTCTCTAATACTACAGATGAACGAACTGAAGAGGAAGGCATTCTAAATCCAATTGAGGGGGATATCGTGAGAATACGCATTTATTGTGTTATTCTAGGACAGTTAATTGCATGGGAAGCCTTAATGTGACCATTTACGAGTGTATTACAGTATATATAATATAAGATTTTACAATATTGTAGAACCCCACATTCAATCTCATGAGTAAGCCATGATCTCAACCTAAACCTGATACTGGCAGGCCGCCACGATATCTACCAAACAGCAGAAGACAACTAGAAGAATAAAATTAAATCACAAATAGACATTGGACACAAATGAGATATCAAGCAAAAATTAACCTTCCTTCAACAAAACAAACATGTCTTCGTTCCAAAAAAGGTCACACTACTCACATCGCTAGTCAGGGTCGCCCGGCCCGCACACGCAACGTTAACAGCGTGCACCCTACAATGCCCCTACAATGCCGTCGGAACAATATGCCTTAATGGTTCAGCCTGAGAATTCACGCGGCTGCCTTCCCCTATCGCCTCATATGAGGCAGGTGCAGTGGGCCGCATAGAGAGATTGGACATCATCGCCAAAGATAACACCACTCACTAAGGCACTCACCTCTTTGTTGCCTGCACAGTAATGCGCAAGACACCCGATAGGAAGTCCAGAAAGAGGCCCTCCGGCCGGATTGCCTTCCCGTCTGCCTGCTTAAATAGACGTGCAGCGGTGAAATCGCTCAAGCATGCCTGCCGTTCCCATCTCATGCGTACTGCCAAGTACGCTTACAGTATGCGCTTGGGTTGAATTTTCCTTTATCAGATGAGCACCACCTGTCAGAAGGTGGGAGAGGGGGAGGGGAGAAAGAGGAAGTGGGAAAAGAACAGTCAGTGATTTACACAACTTGGTTAGGAAGTTGGACGGTTTCCGCATATAATTGTTTATTATTATTGTTGTTGTTCTACTTGTGTTTTGTGAACTAATATACGATAATAGTTATAATATTTCTAGGAGAGTATCCTGCTAAGCGAGGTCTGAGTCAGTATCAGCTTTTTCTGCGCGAGTGAGGAGTAAGCAGATGACGTTCTAGCCGTAAGGAGTTGTCCGAATACTAGGAAGAAAAACGGCGAGCGGAGCTTAACGCAAAAAGATTCACAATCTCATATTCTAAAGAATTTCAGCCAGAGGCCATTTTATTCTGCACACAGCATCAATATCAAGAATCGGAAAATAACACATATTATATAACATCTAGTGTATAATATACATACATACATACATACGTACATTTCTTCAACCATGGGAATAGATTCAGCTCTATCACCGCTGTTTCCACAGCAGGCGCTGTCTCCGGACACCACCATCAAGCTGCCCTCGAAGCCCAATGCCCAATCTGCATCTGTGAAATTATATATAGTGCTTGCTGAAAAAACTCTTTTCATGCAAGGGTTTGAGGCATCGGAATACAAAGAGAGGCCACCGGCAATGCTTCGTGGGTGTCTATTCATCAGGATCACCAAGCCGGTGAAGATCAAGTCCATCAACCTCAAACTGATTGGTCAGTCACGTACCGATTGGCCAGAAGGTATTCCTCCAAAGAGACAAGAGTACATGGAGGTGCGAAACCTATTGCAGCATAACTGGCCATTCTATAACCAAATCATGAACTACCCAATCACAGAAACCAGCAGAAATAATGCAGACATATACAAACATCCACCTTCGGATAGGTTCAATGGGGATGATGTATCGAGGCTTAATCTGGACTCAACACTATCACCGGTAGACAGCTATGCATATGATGATCTTAGCTCCACATTAACAACAAGCATATCATCTAACCTCTTGGCAGGTGTCTTTAAAAGAGCAACATCTCCTTCTCCTGTCAGACAGACCAATGCAAGTTCAAGCATATTGAAGCACCTAACTCATTCCGACTCAACATCTGACCTCACCTCTGTGATGTCCAACGGAGAATCAGCTGATGGCAATAAGATGTTCATGCCTGGTGACTACATCTACAACTTTGAGCATCCAATCCCTGCCTCTATGCCAGAGACCACTTCCCTCACATTTGGCTCAGTTTCGTATACCTTGGAAGCATTTCTGGAAAGGTCAGGCGCCTTTAAATCAAACCTCACTGCATCGCGCCAGGTCGAGATAATCAGGACCCCCTCAGAGGCATCATCGGAAGAGAACGAGCCTATTCCAATTAGCAGAACATGGGAGGATCAACTGGCATATGATATTGTCATTTCTTCCAAATTGGTGGTTCTAAACACTCACCTCCCCGTTGCGTTCAAACTCTCACCCCTGGCAAAGATCAAAGTACACAGATTAAGAATATATATAACAGAACATTTGGAATATTACTGCAGGAATAAGCGAGTGCATAGGATGGAGCCACCAAAGAAATTCCTCCTACTGGAGCATAAACCCACAGATGGCAAGGACTCATTGCTAGCAGTGGATGAAGATGAAATCACAGCAAGGGAGTTTGAGTTCCAGGTGTATGTGCCTGAGAAGTTGAACGAGAGACACAAAATTCACCCGGATACCTCATTTGAAGATGCTCAGGCACACCACTGGATCAAACTATGTATTAGATTATCGAAAGCAATGCCCGAAGAGGGTGATCCAAATAAGAGGAAACACTTTGAGATCTCCATTGATTCCCCGATCCATCTTCTCTCACCTATGGCTGTCCATGCCAACACATTGTTGCCTGCCTATGCCCAGTCATCTGAAGAGGTTCCATTTGAGTTTATGGCTGATATTCCAATGTCACCGGGTGTTGAGGCCGTTGACAATTCCTTGGGCAGCATCCTACAAGGATATTCAGATCATATACCTCAGGTTCATTTAGAGTCAAATCTTTACAAACCCGAAGGTTTGGCTCCCGAATTGTTATCACCTCAAGCTCAGCCATTCTCACCTGTCTTATCGCCTGCACTAGCCGCATTGTCACCGGAGCTTGAAGCAATTAGCAGCATAACGACGAGAGAGAGGTCATCTTCAGTGAGGCAGCCCAGGGCTCGTACCTTGACCAATCCAATGTCTCCACCTTTTGGCGGTGTTCAAAGACCAATCCATCTGATCAGAAGGCCATCCTTCAATCCACCTCCTTTCGAGGCAGATGTTTCTCCTCCGGCTTTTACTGAACGGCCACCTCCGGCATATGATAGCGTTGTCTCAAGGACTGAGTCCGGCTCCATAGATGGAATAACCATGCAGGTGCCAACTGTGACAGTTGCGTCTTATGGAAGCAGTGGCAGCGCTCCTGCTGCTGAGGCAAAAGATCCTGAAGAGGGAGATATGGGGAAAAACTTTTCCTTTGATGGAATTTCACCTGATATGCCCGATTCAGTAATGAGGGCAACGAGTCCTGTTAGAGCACCCAGCCCTATGCGGGCCAGAAGCCCAGATAGAAGGGTTCCTTCAGGAGTATCGCTCAACTTTGCACATGGCACATCATCCAGTATCCCTGTGAGCAATGCAACTGGTAATGGAAGTGCAAGAGACTACAGAGACATCAGCAGTGTGCTGAACGAGTCATTCGGACCCTCTGCTCCATTTATGGCACCTATTGCCTCTGGAAGTAGTCTAGAGGTACCAAGAGAGATATCTTCCTCTCGGGGCCGTTCACCTGGTGGTTCGCCTTATCGTACAAGACACTCATCTGTTTCATCTGCCAGGTCTGTCGGGTCTGTGGGCTCTGGCTTATCCGACTCAGTTGGTGTGCCACTGTTGAAGAATCTATCAGAATCAGCAACTCCGTTATATCCCGATAGCCGTCGTGGCTCTTATTATGTTCCTGAGCCTGCGTATGGCATTCATCGGGGATCAATTGTCACCTCTGAAGTAATGCGTCAAAGAGAAGAGTCCATTGACATCACTAGCTTCTACGCTGGTGGTGATATGTTACAGGGAACGACATCTGGGGTTAATGATCTCAATGGATTCAGTGGACTGAACGGTGATGGCTTTTGGCACTCTTTCCCAGTGAATAATAGTGGATCTGGACAGATGAATGCTGCGAGTGCTAGAGCGCCCCCATCAAGGGGTAAAGCTCCCGGTAGTGGCAGCGCACCAATAAGCATAGCAGGATTTAGAGGTGACAGTCAAACAGGAGTTTTTGGTGCTCCGAATGCCAACAAGGAGTCTCTGCCATTCTCAAGAAGCTTTGGCGTTGCTCCTGTTCTCTCGATGATTGCTGGCCCAGATGATCAGTTTGAACCTCTACATGATGTGTCTGCTGCCATTAGCGAAGCCGTCAATGGGGCGGTGAACATGGCGCCTGTTAACAGGAACATGGCTTTAGACAGAATCAACGACACTGAAGGATTTTCGGATCTTACCGATGTCTCCTCTGCTGCTGGCTCCACCGCCACAGATAGACAATCAATGGTGTCTGGTTTGAGCGAGAACAGCCGCACTACAACTCTTTCCAGTATTGGAGGTAGCAGTAGCAGCGGCGTGATCCCTTCTGCTGCCAGGGATGTTTTCGACGGTGCTCCAATAAGGGGTATGGTTAAGCCAGATAATTCCAGTGGAGGAGCCTCCACCATTGCCGAAGTGTCATCGTTGGAGAGATCACCATTGCAAACAGGTACACAGGCTGTTATTTAGTTATTGTAACGGTCCCGCAAGTTAGTCATTTGGGTACTTTCTTTTGATTTTACTGTATAAGCTTCTTTCTACTCCTTAGTTTTGCTTGGTTTCATGATTTTTATTGGTTTCTTGGTAATCCAATACCTGTACGATTGATGGATGTGTTTGTTTTATTTGGTTTTGGTAGGAATGGTAACGTTATATAAATAATTGAAATGCATGATATTCATATATAAAACATGGCATTGTTTATGTAGCCAATCCACGGAGTATTTTGTCAAACTCTTTCTTGTCGTACTTGATATGCTTGGCCACATGCTTGTCCAAACCCGAATACTTGTCGTGAAACCTATGATATAGAGGAGCAACAAAGCTGATCTCATCCACAAGGTATTTCCTCAATGCAGGCTGAGTTAGTCTATATGACTTGAAAGATTTCACACACTCATCAAACTCATGGTTGAAAGTCTTGAACTTATCCCTGATCTGATCTCTCTCCTTAGAAACAGATCCTGAAGAGTTAATGACGGTGACATCCATCAAAGTGGCAGCACATGCCTTCCATCCATCCAGGAAGTAATTAAGTCCTCTCTTCTTCAGTCTACCCAGTCTATCAAGCCCAACTTGGCCCAGTACCTGATGGAGCTGGGTTTTTTCCACCACCTCCTCAATGAACATAACGTTTATAAGCATAAATAGGCCCAAGCTGGATTTCTTCATTGTTGCCTTGAATCGGATTTCCAAGTTGATAATCACAGCATCCAGAGAGTCACTAAAGAAACTCGACAGCAACATTTTGGGATCATTCACATCAATTGGATTGGTTGGAGAAACAGAGGTGAAAACCTGTAGCCACTGAGGTTTAGGAATGGGAATCCAGGCACCAACCTTGATACCTTCAAAAGTGGCCAATGCCAAATCCGACATTTCGGATAACTTGCCCAAGCGGGTGACACATTCTGCAGCAGTGACATTAATGGATGTTTCAGATTGAGGTGGCACGTTGGGAGTGCTGGTATGAGCCTCTGCAAACCTTGTTTCAATCGCACGGAGTGTTTCTGGAAAAATCCTTTCGTTCTGTGCAATCACAACACCAGAGAGCTCCACTAGAACTGGGGGTATAGAATTGGAATAACTGCGAGCATATGAAATGACTTTGGTGAGGGCCGCTCTCACCTCCATGCATAATTGCCCATCAGTTGTGAGGTTCTTATCTACAAATTCGACCAGACTTTGCACTATGGTCCCATAAGATACAAACACTCTCTCGAATATATTTTCAAAGAATCGTTTTGCATAAGTGTTATCTTCTGGGTACATCGCTTGCAAGAGTTGCCATTCCGCTGTGAGAAACTGTACCAGAGCCTCTGAGTACATCGTGATACCATTGCCGCCTCTCTCATACGGCTTTTTGGATCCCTTTGAAGTTGCCTTGGTAAGGGGCTGGATGATATCGAGACTGCCTGCTACCATTTTGTATCTATTATCTGTGAAAAGGTCATCTATAGGGGCCCGCACAGTATGAAAGTATATCAGAACAGCAACTATATCTGATAATGCATGATTTGGTACTGCTGGGTAATGAGTGCCTTTTTTCAAGTAAGACTGTGGGTCAAATGGCATGCTGAGGCCAGCCACAAGGGATTCAAAGAACAACTTGAGGTTAAGCTCACCATTTTTGATCCCCATTTTAAGACCATTCACTATACCTTTGAAATGGCTCATCTGTGCTGTTTCCATTTCCACCAACAGCTGCTGGGCATCCCCTAGAGCCTTTATGAATGCCCTGACTCCGATCTTGCGAATTGAATGATCATTGACAAGAGTAGCCTCTAGTTGAGATGCACGACGGGCATAGTTCTTGATATCATTTATCACCTGCTGACTGTTATGTATATTTGTCTGGTATATGCTGAGGATATTGGTTGTTTTTGCCAATGGGGCAATTCGTTTGGTTGATCTGGCCGACTTTGATGAAATCTGTGATAATGTCTCTGAGATCAAACCAGATAATTGACGCACTGATTTTAGACTTTCGTCCAAAACCGTGACATCTGCTTCATCTATATCAACAAGCAGATGTGCCGAGGACATAGTTGTAACTCTCTAGTAAGCTTATCGAATCGGAGCGGAACAGTGACACAGTGACACAGTGACACCAAATATGTAGAGAGAGGAATACCAACAACAATTGTAATAATATATAGTCAATGATATCTATGGCTCGTTCTCATTAAAATCAAACTGGCGTTCTATGTTGAGAATTTGATAGTCCCTTCAGAGATGATCTCCTCTAGCGTAGCTATGAATAATATAATCCAGACACCCCCAATCTTCTTTGTGGAGACCCAGATCAAGATGTCGCTATCGACTATCTGCTACATCATCCCTCTTCCCCTGTACAGCTTATTGACACCGCGTCTCTCCCACTAGAGCCCTTCATCCCACAGCCTGCATAGACACTACGTACAGAGGGAGGAGGTAAGGTGAGCTTCCCCCTCAGGATTCTGATATGCCTGTCTTTGGAGGGTGCCCATGGAGGGTTCCTATGGAGGGTGCCTATGGAGGTGCCTATGGAGGTGCCTATGGAGGTGCCTATGGAGGGTGCTCTGTCAAGGCAGCAGGAGGAACATTTTACTCTCTTATGCGAGGTGCATAATCGGCGATGAGGTGGGTGAAGTAATTGCATTGCGGAAGGTAGCAGCACGAGACTGTTAGTTGGCTATTTGAAATGTGACACGAGAAGCCTCTGATTAGAGGAGAGAGAGAGAGAGAGAGAGAGAGGAGGAGCCAACTTTATATTGCCTTGTCGTACGTCATTTGTATATTATGGAGGAGGATCTTTTCAGAGAGAAACAGTGGTCTCCCGCCGAGGTTGCAGAGACTAAGGCTTTGATTGAGTCACTGGATCGTACTCTACAGGCTAGGTCCAAGTCATTATGGGTGAGGAGCTCGGAGTATAAAATATTCAACTCTGATGTTACAGTAACGAGCTGGAGGTTTAATGAGTGGGATTATGGGAAACCAACTATACAGCTACCATCGAATGCCAGAGGCTTATTTACAAGGGCCGAGCCAGACACAGATACATATGAGATAGTTGTTAGAGGCTACGACAAGTTCTTTAACGTTGATGAGGTGGCTGCTACTAAACTTGCAACACTGAAAAATGAGACAGTTGGCCCATATGAACTCACTGTGAAGGAAAACGGGTGCATTGTGTTTATCTCTGGCCTTGAGGATGGTACGATTGTCGTTTGCTCAAAGCATTCTACTGGAGATAGGGATGATGTGGCGAAGAACCACGCAAAGGTGGCCCAAGCTGCTCTTGAGGTGCAACTGAGTGTACATGGTAAAACCACGACAGAACTAGCACAGTTGCTGTATCATATGAAAGCCACCGCTGTCGCTGAACTGTGTGATGATAGCTTTGAGGAGCATGTTCTGGAATACAGCAAAGACAAAGCAGGACTCTACTTGCATGGGTTGAACCTCAACACACCGCAATTCGATACATACCCTTCACACTCAGTGCAGAGGTTTGCTGAGCTGTTTGGGTTCCATAAAATAGACTATCTTGTGGAAAACAATTTTGATAAAATGATGTCGTTCCTTGATGGGTGCTCAAAGACTGGATCCTATAACGACCAGGATGTAGAAGGGTTTGTTATTAGGTGCTTTAATAAAGACGGCAGTGCCTTTTTCTTTAAGTATAAGTTCGAGGAGCCTTATTTACTGTACCGTCAATTCAGGGAGATTACCAAACAGTACTTGGCTGGTAAACCACCGAACGAAATGAGTCTCAAGGCCCACAGAGTTCAATGCTTGAAATACCTAAACTATGTCATTCCTATCCTTGCAGCAAATCCTGATATTGGAGCTGCGTATGAGAAGGGCCATGGCATTATTGCTCTACGTAATGCATTTCTAAAGCATTCTGGGAAGACAGGGATGGAGCTGGCTCAACAGGAGAGTCTTGGAGAACTAACAAAATCGGTGGATGCGCTATCCATGGCCAGCCGAGTGGTGAAATACGTAGTATTACCTGTTGCCACCATAGGATGTGGCAAAACTACCACCGCTCTCACATTACTCAGTTTGTTTCCTTCATGGAAACATATACAGAATGATGACATAGCTAGACCCGTCAAGGATAAACTGGTGAAGGGCGCAATTGAACTGTTGTCGGAATCTCCTCTCGTGATAGTTGATAGAAATAACCATCAATATAGAGAGAGGCAGCAACTGTTTGCTGATTTCCAAAAGTTCTCAACAATGTTGCCGAATGTACATTTGAAGTATATCTGTTTGAACTACTTGAAATATAGTCCAGACCAAGATGTTTGGAATACTACAAGAGAAAGAATTGTCTCCAGAGGTGATAACCATCAATCCATAAAGGCTGATAGGGATGGTGTCAAAACGGCAGAAGCAATTTTGCGTGGATTCATTAATAGATTCCAGCCTGTGGATGCCGGCCGTGACCCCGATAGTGCATTTGATCTGGTGATAGATTTGGAGGTATTTGACGGAGATTCATCATTGAAGAATGTCAACACGATAATTGAGAAACTACATATGTTTGCTCCAGATCTGATCGACCGTATTCCTTCCCCATCTGTTGTAAACACCGCATTCGAATATGCCCTGCAGTACAAGCCCACCATTGACAAGGTAATGAAGGGTGTGAAGAAGAAAAAAGAACGCTTGCCTGTTTACATGCAGATTGACGTAGATGATACCAATACTATAAAGGGTCTTGTTGAGCAGCTGTTCATTGATAATCATGCATCTCTGCCCAACATGATCACCTGGCAGGCACTGAAGCAGGCCAATAGAGTTCAGGACGAGTTCCATGTTACAGTGATTCATGCAGGACAGACAAGAAACGATTCCGAGATCCGGAAAGCTTGGAAGTGGTATTGGGAGGATCTGCTGTCTGAGGATATCAAGGCAATAACCAAAGACTTGAAGATCGAGAACGGATCCAAGTATCCAATTCCTTCCCTCACAGTTTCCATAAAGTTGATTTCACTCTGCTGGAATGATAAATTAATGTGTATAGAGGTTGAGGTTTTCAATGCCAAGAAGGATGGCCAACCAGTGGAACTCAAACTCTCTAATAAGTACGCACATATCACAATAGGCACGATCTCCTCTGATGTGGCGCCGGTTCTTTCCAATGCTCTGCTACAGGGAATTCGGGATTTCGAGGACCACAAAGATGAAACAAAGAAGGTTTGGTGTTTAGACTGGAATCAGGAGATAGTTCTAGAAGGTTTACCCCTTTCTGTGGTGTTCTGATTTGATGCAAAGTTACAATGTATAAATATAGAGACGGCCATGCTACGGTAATAGAAAGCTGGTATGACAGAGATACCGATCTGCTCACTTATATTTGTAAATATACTATTGGGTCCTACTCCGTCTACTTCGACTTCTGTGTCTGCCTTCTGTTTCCGATTCTGTGTCCGACTTTTTTGTCCCATCTGTCCATCTTCCTTCACGAGCTTCTCAGTGTGGGGTAGCTCGTGCGCCGCGCATGTAATGGAAATCAGCACGGCCCATTACTAGAGTCCTTCATCTTGCCTCACAGTGCCACCAGAGCTCCGTGCATCCGTCCCATGCGCAGGGACAGACATTAATGGCCCGATGTCTGCGGCCTGATGTCTGCGTGGCCGCTTGGCAGAAATCCCTTGGCGGAGTTTGGAACTTAAAACTCAAATGCAAAGGCCGCATGATTTGGCGATAAGCTGGAAACGGTGATTTAAGAAAAATGGCACCAGAGGGAAAAACGGAGGGGCGAAGCGAGGAAACTAGTCCAGTATGGATGACCGCTCAGATGTCAGAATAATGTAAAATATATTTCGAACAAATCAGACGAAGGGCATGAATGATATTGGTTAAAATAGTAATGGTACAATTCTTATAAAGTGTAAACCGTGGGCTATCTCGGTGTTTGAATGAACTTGATGAAAGATGATGGCTGGAATGAATGCGAAAACCCTAGAAAACACTTCCCAAGCATGCCTCAGTAGAGAGAGCACCCTTATCTCTCCTTAGAAAAAACCAGATTTAGTAAGCACGATAGTTTGTCCGAGCCCGAGCCGAGCTTTTGTTGATTTTCTCCCAAAGTCCAGCATACCCCGCATACAATATAGAGGATGGAATCAGAGATGCCTGCAGGGCAGAGTGAGATATTGTGCCGCGGTGAGGCTGTAATTTTTAACGTCTCATGCGAAACTCTGTATGTAATTTACCTTTAGAAAATATAGAGTCCTACCGTGTTTCGCCTATGACCACTATGGAAACCATATAAATATGCAGCAGGCTGCATTTCTCCCATATATAGTGCTTCTGCGACTAGTAAACTATATCATCAGAACACTAAGGATGCAAGTAGAAGTGCCAACCGAAATTGAAATCCTTGACTTTGGGAGCATTCCGGGGAGCAGTCCCATAGGAACAAGTCATATAGAGAAAGAAGAAGTTGAAGAGATACTGGAATCCAATGTTAAACAGTCAAAAGGCGTTCATGAGTTCGATCAGGACTTAGACTTCCCGGAAGGTGGTTTTGGATGGTTTGTGTGTCTGGCCGCTTTCCTCATTATGGGTTGTTCATATGGTATGATCAATGCATATGGTGTTTACCAGACATATTATGAAGCTGTATATCCAGATGAGTCTTCCAGCAAAATCTCCGTCATTGGCGCTCTACAAGCCACACTCACCAACCTCGCTGCTCTTCCTGCTGTGAGCATCATGGCATATATAGGTCCCCAAATGACAGTCATGATTGGTGGAATCATCCAAATATTTGCCTTCATGATGCTATCTATCACTAATGCATCGTGGCAGCTGTTTCTCACTCAAGGACTTTTGCTTGCGATAGGGATGGGAATGATCTATGTTCCTGCAACTACCGTGCTTTTCCAGTGGTTCAAGAAGAAGAGAGCACTCACAATGGGTATAGCCTCCTCAGGTTCATCACTTGGTGGAGTATACTGGCCAATTGCCGTGAGACGTCTCTTCGGCGCAGTGGGCTTTGAATGGACAAATAGAATTATTGGATTTATCTATATTCCGCTCATTGTCATTATCACTATTGGTCTGAAACCCAGATTGCCAAGGGTAAGGAGGCATAAAGGAGACAATATCTTCATGATAAACTTTAGTGTTCTAAAGGACTGGAGACTGATTGCACTTTCACTTGCAAATATGTGCTGTTACTTTGGTCTTTTCCCTGGTCTCTTCTACATAGACACTTTCTGCTCCAGGCTTGATGTTAGCCCACAGATCAAAACCTATAACATTGCCATCTTGAATGCCGCAAGTCTGTTAGGACGTATCATTTCAGGATATTTAGGAGACAAATGGGGTCGAATGAATGTTTTGTTTCCGTTTCTGCTGGTTTCTGGTATCCTGCCAATGGCATTGTGGATACCTGCACGTAGTGATGGAGCCGTCATTGCGTACTGTCTTAGCTGGGGATTCGCCTCAGGTGTAATGGTGTCCCTTTTCCCGGCCACAATCGGACAACTATTTGGTATACAAGACCTTCAATCCAGAATGTGTGTGTTCTTCACATTTAGTGCCATAGGATGCATGCTAGGTCCAATTGGCACTGGTAGTTTTATCCCCAGTGACGAAGCAGCAAAGGGACATGGTGTGGAAGGATTTGACAAAGCCGGTATCCTGATAGGAGTTGTCATTCTTGCTGGTGCTGCATTACAGCTGATTGTCAGGCTGAGCTACTCAAGAAAGTTGCTCACCATCATATGACCGGTCAAACGGCATACGTACTCATGATTTTGATGCATAGCATTGTATTAATACACCACATTCCTCAGGAAAGAAGCATGAAGTCTAATACGTGACGCAAAATAGAACTTAACAACAATGCAATGGCTTTAATGTCCTTTCCGAAATACCAACGTGTTTTGTAGCCGATACAATCATACCACACTTCTCTCACCAATTGCTCGCCTGCATAATAACTCCGTGACCCAAAAACCTACACGCGATGAGCCCGCATAGTGGGGTGGGGTCTAAGTAAGTAAGCTCTATTGCTTAAGCCCTGTATGCTGCAAGCCGCATACGATGTGATCTCATCGGTTGTCACAACCAGGAGTGAAGATTACGTCCAGCAGTGGCATACACCAGCAGACTTGGCTTCGGCAATTTACCCTGTATTGGGAATATGCCCGTGCTAATAACACCGAAAAACCGAGTCATTCCCGGAAGAATATTATGCCATATAGTTTTTGTCGGTCACCAGTACGGTAACAACAATACTAACGGCAATACCATATTTTTGCAGCAGTTTCTTTTCAGACATATTCACGCATATGAACCATACCCCGAGACGACGGATGGAACCTCTCGGTCCTCCGCCCACTAATGCATGCCAATCGTGCGGTGCTAACCGATGCCCAGTATGGCTGAACTTAGAATTCGGGCATGAGCGCCGAATGCATTGCGGCCTACCTTCCAAAAGCAGTCAATATACCGGCGTGCAGCTCACGCTAGGCGATGCGGCTGTAACGCCCCGACTTTTTCACAACGGTCCCTTGCACCTACAACACAACACCATGTATGACAAATCTTTCGTCAGGAGATTAGGTTACCAACTCATGCAAGAGAGATATTCCAACCGTGCGCTATCTCCGAAGATTGTTGATGCCTTGAATGATATAAATGGAGCGATATCATCATTGTTGAGTGAGTCCTGCTGTCTGCTCTCCATCGCTTCGGTTCACTTAACGAGAGATGGCAGAAATAGACACAAGTACTAGCAGTAATATGACAACAGCAGATACAGTTGAGGATAACCTCCCCACAGATGACCCTGAGAAAGACCAGGATGAGCATATCGCGGATATCAGTGACCACAAGAAGGCCAGCGGTATACCTCACGTGGATGCCGACATAGAGTTCCCCGAAGGTGGGTTCGGCTGGGTAGTGTGTTTCGCCGCATGGTTGATTATGGGTTGTTCCTATGGTATGATAAATGCCTATGGTGTTTACCAAACATATTATGAAGCCAGGTATCCACATGAAAGCTCAAGTAAGATATCTGTGATTGGAGCTCTCCAACCTACTCTTGCCAATTTGTCTGCTCTTCCTGCGGTAACCATTATGGGTTACATTGGTCCACAGCTGACAGTGATGATCGGAGGAATTGTACAAGTTTTTGCATTGATGATGCTTTCTATTACCAATGAATCTTGGCAGTTGTTCTTGACGCAGGGTCTTTTGTTTGCATTGGGGACAGGCATGTTGTATGTCCCAGCCACAACTGTGCTTTTCCAATGGTTTAGAAACAGAAGAGCTCTCGCTCTTGGATTGGCATCCTCAGGATCTTCCCTCGGTGGTGTTTATTGGCCCATTGCTATAAATCATCTTTTCCAGGAAGTTGGATTTGCATGGACGAACCGAATTGTGGCATTTATCTATATCCCTCTGATTGTAACAATCACAATCTGTCTCAAACCAAGATTGGCCAGAGTCAAGAGAAAGAAGGGAGAGAATATTTTCATGATCAAAATCTCTGTATTGAGAGATTGGAAGTTTTTCGCACTCTGTATATCAAACATGCTGTGCTATTTCGGACTCTTCCCTGGTCTTTTCTACATTGATACATTTTGCTCAAGGTTGAATATCAGCCCTCAACTGCAGACCTACAATATTGCAATTCTTAATGGTGCCAGTCTTTTTGGCCGTATCATTCCAGGTTACTTGGGTGACAAATGGGGTCGCATGAACGTTCTATTCCCATTCCTTCTTCTATCTGGTATTCTTCCGCTTGCATTGTGGATGCCGGCACGTTCAACGGGTGCTGTTGCAGCCTACTGTGTGATGTGGGGGTTTGCATCCGGCGTTATGGTCTCACTATACCCGGCAACCATTGGCTATTTGTTTGGTCTTCAGGATGTTCAGTCAAGAATATCTATTTTCTTTGCATTCAGTTCTATCGGCTGCATGTTTGGACCTCTCATTGCAGGAACTTTCATTCCCAGTGATGCAGCAAGTGTAGGACAGGGAGTTAAGGGATTCAACAAGGTGAGCATATTCGTAGGTGCTATCATCCTTGCTGGCACCGCGATTCAGTTCATTGTTAGGATGGCTTACTCCAGAAAATTGCTCGCCAAAGTATAAGGAGCTTATACTGAGCATTGGGGGATGAATAGAGGTTTAACAAAAGTCCCATGAAGGGATATATTGCATATTTACATAGGGGCCAGTAGGTTATACTACTAATAAGGCGCTTTTTTTCATCGCATTCCATGGCATTGATTGACTCGGCGGACTTAGTCCACGACTTAGTCCACGACTAAAACCCAATTAATAAATATTAACAGAATCTAATATAATTCGTACGTTTCGTTTGTCAATCAAGAAATCGTTATGACTGCCCATTTAGTACACCTTCTCCGCATTTACCGCACCACGCACCGTATTAGTTGGCACCCGTGACTGTGCTCCTACATTGCCTATAAATGTAAGGCGATGCTACACTACACTATCCATCCCAGGAAGTGAAAAGACCAAGCCAGGGCTCAGAGAAACCGACTGTTTTCTACGTTAGCTATTGTATTTTCATTTTCATGGCAGGCGAGGTGAAATACATTTTGATTCCGGTCGCAACAATCGGATGTGGCAAAACCACCACAGCGAGAGCTCTCACTTCTATGTTCCCGAATTGGGGACATATTCAGAGCGATAACCTGCGGGGATCTAAGCAGAAGGCCATAGTGAAGGAGACATTCAAATTGGTAGAGAAATCGCCAGTGGTGATATTGGATAGAAATAATCACCAATTAAAGGCACGACAGCAGTTGTTTGACGATTTTCGAAAATTGAAAGACGGTCTGGATCTGGATCTGGAGCTGAAGTTCGTGTGCCTTAACTATGTGGCTGATGCGAAGAGTGACAAGTTATGGGGGATAACGTTCGATCGGGTGGTAGAACGGGGTTCAAACCACCAAAATATAAGGGTTGAAATGACCCCTGGGAAGAATGGGAAACTGGTGAGCAATGCATGGAAGGCGAAAATGATAATGAAGGGGCTCCTAAATAAATTTGAGAAGGTGGACGTAATGAATCAACCTGATTCCCAGTTTGATACAGTGATTCAGCTATCTGCTGAGACCAAGGACTCTACTCTCGATGTTGTGAAGGAAGTATTAGACACATTGTACGAGAGGTTCCCGGAGGTTGTCGCAGAAGACGAAAAGCCATCTCAGGAAAGCATTCTAGAGGCATTTCAGGCTGCACTGTCTTATAAAGTGAATGATTTCACAAAAACGGAGAGTACCCAGGAAGGAGATAAAGCAGATCAAGACACAAACAAGAGGAAAATTAGTGATATCACAGGTAGGAATGGTCCGAAACAGCCAACCCAGAAAAAAGTCAAAACGAAGTAATAGACATTAGCATCTTAGTTATTAATATATATACACGAATACAACCCTGTTAGATTAGATGAACTTTCCCTTGTTGATGACAAAGCTCTCAATAGCGGCAATTGCAGCATAAAGTCTATTCTCAGCCTCTGCGAAGACAACTGATCTTTCTGAGTAGAACACCTCGTCAGCAACTTCCTCCTTGTGACGAGGGAGACAGTGCATGAACTTCCATCCAGGGTTAGCACCTCCTTGCTCAGCCATTGCGTTTGTGATCTGGAACCCTTCGAACTGCTTAAGCTTCTTTGCGGTCTCGGCCTCCTGACCCATAGACACAAAGGTGTCTGTGACAAGGATATCTGCACCCTTCACCGCCTCCAGGGGGTTATGGGTAAGAGTGAGAGTTGCACCGGTCTCCCGACCAATCTTCTTACCAGCCTCAGTCAAGGAGGGACTGAATTCAATGCCTTCGGGAGTAGCGATTGAAACGTTGATTCCTGATCTGAGAGATGCAATAGCGAGATCATTTATCACATTGTTGGAGTCTCCGATCCAAGCAAGATGCAAACCTTTTGTTCTGCCAAATGTTTCTTTGATTGTGAGTATATCAGTTATGGCCTGCAATGGATGATATGTGTCACAAAGAGCATTTATGATGGGGACATCAGAATGCTCTGCTAGTTCCTGTATATCCGAATGGGCGCCCACTCTAGCAAAGATGCAAGAGGTCATAGAGGATATCACCTTGGCTGTGTCATAGAGGGATTCATTCACACCCAGCTGAATATCATCTTTTCCCAAAAACATAGGATGGGCACCAAAATACACAGCGGCCCCCTCAGTTGAGACTCTGGTCCGTGTTGATCTTTTGCTGAAAACCAAAGCCACAACCTTCCCGATCATTGCACTGGTGATTGCAGGGGGGAGTGGAGCTCCTGACTTGATCAAACTCTTGTGATGACCAGCTCTATTTACTAAAGAGGCCAGCTCCTCGTTGGAGAGCTCAAGGATAGACACCAAGTGACGGATTGGAGACGGCTTAGCAGATGTCATGGCAATATGTGATGTGGAAAAGAGGGCCCTTGCCGATGCTGCTATCGTTGTTGTAGTGAGCTTGGAATAGGAAGCTAGCGAAAACATCATTGAAGAAAGAAACCAAAATCAACCTTGCAGAAAAGAAGAAAAAGGATATAGATATATATGTATCACTAGGTGTGTGGGTCGACTCCACGGCTATGACTGTACCTTTTTTTTTACCAACTGACTCTCTGTCGCACCAATGATGTCACGTCCATGGCCGTTGAACTCTGCATCCATTTCCAGAGCGCCGTGCGTCAGACATCCCAAAATGGAAACTGTGCACCTTTTTGCGCGGTGTTCTGTGAGTCACTAAGCTGGGGAGATGGGCTAGAGAGTCTTTCGGATCAGGGTTCGCTACCGCTGGATTACAGGGTAGGCCATATATCTTATTTATCTAAATGCATCTCAGTTAATTGATTAACACTACTGGTGAAAAATTAATGCTGGTCAAGTAGCTATGGGTTCATTCCCGGTGGTGCTACAATCATTGGATGTATTATACATGTCATTATACGTTGTCGTCGTTATAGTTTACTTTCATAGGGATAACGGATGGTCTATGATTTTGCTAGCGCCTCAAGCCGATCCCTGATCTCTTGTTCTTCCTGTGCTAATGATATGGCCTCCTGCTCTAGTTCAGCCATTCTGTTTTCATTTTTCTGTTGCAATTCTCGGTATGACCGAAGAGTCACCTTCAATCTCTCTAGCTGCTCATCAGCAGGAACCACCTTTCTGAACTTTGGTACCTTCTTCTGGAGCTCTACCAATTCAGTGTCCAAATTATTATGCCCGATGCCTCCCGAGTTAGTCACCTTTTCTAGCCCGGGAGTGATATTTCCCGCTAATTTGCCTGTCTCTATCTGCTTGGCCTCCCATAGAGCAACCTCTTCATCCTGTTCATCTGAGCCACCTTCTTCCAAATCCATCTGCGCATCGTCCATCGCCTCTTGTATCTGTTCCATTCTTGCATTTTCTTGTATCTGTATCTCGGCTTCTGTTAGTGGCAGCCTGGAGTCAGCAAAGTCTTCATCCAAATCCACTTCGAAATCTCTGATTTTGTCGCGTTTAGTCCTCGGATCGTTGGAAAATTGATGCCCATGATCAAACTCCTCATCATAGTCTTCTTCCTGTATTGAAATGAAGGCCTCCTCTGCTTTTTCAGCATTGTAGTGTCTGTATTTTCTCTGAATCAGCTCTTCAACCGTTGACTCACCAGGGACTACAGGAACGGTATCGAGGACCTCACCGTCTGGCTCTATAGCAGCAGAGTCAACCATACCACCCTGATCCGATGTTATGTGAATCCCAGGTTCTGGGATCTTCGAAGATCTTCCCAGTGGGGAAGCCAAATTTCTAGAAGAGCTCGAATGTAATCCAAATCTCTTGGGCTTCAGCTTCAACCCTATGGTATTGATAATGGACTGTTCATCCTCTTCCTCATCATCTCCCTCAAAAGCAGTCGATGACCCAATTGGTGGAATTTCCTCTCTATCATCATCAGTTGCACCCAAATGGGTCATGGTCACCATTTTCTTCCTTCGCTGGATCCCATTCCCGATAGTTCTCCTCTTGAATTGTACTCTCGCCTCAGTCGATATCCGTGTATCTTCCATGCTCTGCCTCATCGCTTCTCCCTCATCGCCAAAATCTTCCTCTTCATTTGCATGCACAACCTTCGGTTGCAGCTTTCGAAAGGAAGCCATAAGTTATTATTGGAATTGCATGAATGAAGTCTCAATACTCTACAATGAGTCAGAAAACAACCGACACTCCAATGTTCTTTTAATGAGAGGTGTCACCCTATTTGCTCTGTTGATACCCTTCCTACATGGCCTTAAGGGTGGTTGGCGATGCCCTTCACATCTTTACTGTAGCAGAACTGGTTCGTACACTCCATGCATAATTTTTTTTGATGCAGTAAGCGAGACAGTTTGGCAAGAGCTTATGGTGATTTTCAGATCTAGTGTGAGCTTCAAATCCAAGGAGACTCGACGCCTAAGCCATATACAATTAATAGATTATATAACAAGGATTGTGCCATTTGTCTGACTTTGGAGTTTAAAGTAGCACTCCATCTTGTTCATTTTCGCGGTGTGTTTGGTTGTGTGTTTTGAGGAATCATAGAATCCATTTCACCTACCACTCTGGTTTCTTTACAGGCTCGAATCCAATAACTGAATCAAAAAATTGGCAAAAGAAGCCTAAAAGAAGCCAGATAGTAGGCATAAGTTAGTCTTTTACCATGGCTGTGTCACATGAGGCTCAGGGCCTCCATGAGGCTATGGTGTCACATGCCACTCTAACCACCTTCTCACAGGAAGATATGCAACAGCTGTGTGGTTCTGACTCTCCCAAAGTGCTTATGGAGTATACCCAAGAGTTGCTCAACAATCAGCTTTTGAAGGCTGTAGAACAGTCCGGGCAACTGAAATTTCAACCTGTGAACCAGAACATAGCCTCCAAGATCAGAGGTATGACAAAAGACGAGGCAATGGTGTTCTCATATATCGAAGCCAGTGGCCGTGAAGGTATCTGGACTAAAACCATTAAAGCCAGAACAAACCTACATCAACATGTGGTGTTGAGGTGTCTGAAGTCGTTAGAAGGTCAAAGTTTCATCAAAGCTGTCAAGAGTGTGAAGCACCCAACAAGAAAGATATACATGCTCTATGGACTCATGCCCTCAGTTGATGTTACTGGAGGCCCTTGGTTCACCGACAGTGAGCTTGACACCGAGTTTATCGACTCTCTGCTGGTTGTCATATGGCGTTTTGTTGCATCTAGATGTTTTCCCAATGCTTTCAATAATGCCAGTAGAAACAATAGCACAGCCAGCCCGCTGAGCGGCACCAAATCACAGAAACAAAAACTACAGGAGTCGTTCCCTCCATCATACATAAATAGCTACCCATCCTTGGAGGATATCTCCAACTTCATTTCCACCAGTGGAATCACACATGTTGAACTGTCGATCTCGGATATAAGATCGCTCTGTGATGTGCTAGTATACGATGAAAAGCTCGAGAAAATTGCTGCTGGCGACTCCTTCAAAGCCACGTGGCAGAGCATACTAGAGGCTGGGGGTGGTATTCCAGTTGGTACTGATCCATATGCTGTTCAAAATGATGTGCCGTTCACTATTCTGGATGGCCATAGGGTCGTGGCTCCTGGTGGAGAAGAACAGGACTCGCAGGAAGTGATATACTTAGATTCTTGGATTGACGAGTCTCATATATCTGCTATATAGAATCTTGTTTAGCCATAAAATTTAATGCATAGTGTATATATTACATCGATCCGAGGGGTATTTAGAAATAAAGTAGAACAAAATTAGACAGCAAAAAAGCAGCAAAAAGATCTCGAAAGTACGCCAGCCCTTCTTAAAACAAACCAAAAAGACACTCAAAAATAAAGAAAAGCGAAAACAAAAAGAATACATTAAGCTGATTGAAAGATCCATATGCTTTCCATAAACCGTAAAGAACTGAAAAACAACACCATATCATCTCTAGTGACCAAGCAATACCGGCAGTTCGTATGCTGGTGGTAGCCTTGATGCTCGCTCTACAGATGTAGGAACACCAGTGAAAGTGGCATTCTTCTCTCCATATATTGGTGGCGGGTCGTTGCCCTCGTTGCAACGTTTGTGTAGTAGATGGACTTCGTTGCTCAAGGAGAGCTCAACTCTCTTATTAAGAACACGGCGTTTCTCCTTAACAGCTTTAGCAGTGGGTGGTATCCATGTCATTGGATCATCACTATCCAATCTGGTACGTTTTGTTTCACCATCAGAAGGCAATAGCTGAAGGTGGCTATGGCCCAGGGGTGATGGAGAATCAGATGGTGTGGAAGAAATTGAGGACGAAGACGATATGCTATTGACCATACCAGTGCTGCTAGCACAGCTGGATACTTCGTCGTGTTTTTCGATCTCCTCCAAAGTTATAGCCACCTTGAGAATATGGGACACGCTTATATTACAGAGATCCGGCTCGTTTGGCATGAATGGGTGTACGAATATTCCCGTTGGCTTACTCTTGGCAGAAAACTCGGGAATATGCAGTGAATATGACACCTTGATAAAATCATCATCCATTGCAGTGGCAGCAACCTTCTTCAGTGGCACTTTCTGCACTCTTGCGAAAGTGGATGCCTCTCCAGTAGTAGCATTCTTGTTAGTATACTCAATACGTTGTTGCAGAGTCACTTTCAAGCCATGAAATAAGTAGTTCTCCCTTTTCAATGGAACGATTTTCAAACCGAGTTCGGTCTCCTCACCAATGACAAGTGCCCTGTTTGACAGGGTCATCTCATATAGGAGCAGATCTCTCCAATTACCCATCGCTATCACCATTTCTGTCTGTGCAGATCCTGAAGGATTGCTCTTACAACGGATGACATTGACGGGCTCCTTCACCACTGAAGCCGATACCCTGTTGTTGTGTGAGGTCTGTATTCTTGCTTCAACATAGTACTGTATAGATCCCAAACGGTGCATGATACTGTGAGGGTTAGTTGCCTCCAAGACAAACTCGAATGGGAACGTGTACGAACCAGGAAGCAATTCGTCTCTCTCTTGCTGTGCAAAATCCCATTGATACCTCTGATTCACAAACACATCCGTGTACATTTTCTTTGATTTCCTTGTATTGGTGAACAGGTCCACGGCAGGGTACTCGTTGACTCCCATGAACTTCACCTCTAAGGCTTTGACTTGCGTAGTCTTTGTGACGGAAAGCACCAAACTTCCTCTCACCAGACAGTTGGACTCTGCGGATGATTCAGTCCTTGTTATACCCTTGATATACACATTTTTATCCACCAGATGAAGCTGTGCGGTAACGCCGGATGGTAACAGGTGGCGGCTGCCCTTGGGACCGTTCCCGAGGGAGATCGAGTTCAGCGAAGATAGCAGGCCCTTCATTGATCCCAAGCATGTACCCCTACAAGGTAACTGTGTCTGATATGAGATCAACTCCAGATAAGTTGAACGGATACTGACTTGTAGATATACACTTTTTCTGCGTTTATCGAATAAAGAGGGAAACAAAGCGTCTATATCTAGATCATGCTTGGAAATGGCTCCGCGTCATGACTGCTTCGTCTGGGTGATGCGCAAAAAAAAAACACATATACAGTGGCCTGCACCACAAAGAAAAAAAAGATGCGCTGCAGATGAATCGGGGCATACGACAAGTTCCAGGTGGATCTAAAGTATGGGGTAGCATCATACTTGCATACGGTGGCCGCAAATAGACTGCTGGCATGTGCAGCGGAGAATCCAAAGGTGTCACCTCAGAGAGGAAGGCCCGCACACGCCGGGAGGGGGATGGTAGAGGGGCAGTCAGGGTAAAGCCAAGGGTAAAAGTTGGAGGGGATGGGTGGTAGGGTAGAGTAGAGTAGGTTCTGTGGAGGGCAGGTAGGGTAGAGTAGGTTCTGTGGAGGGTAGGTAGGGTAGAGTAGGTTGTGTGTAGGGTGAGGTGATTGGAAAACAGTCATGTAGAGCCGAAGACACATGTTCAATTGGGAACAAGAGATATAATTAAAATGACTCCATGATACATATAGGGCCTCTTTTAAGAGGTTTGTTGCCATGCAGGTCAACGTGTCCTCCCTCTCCCTCTCTCCCCTCTATGTACGTACCAAGCAAGGGTTGTTTGCAATTTCTCACTAGTGTGTGCTGCGAGGCTTAACCTGGTGTCATCCTCTGACACCACCAAGGAGTGGGACAGAGTGAACCCCGCTTTTGCGGAGTGTGGGCATTTTGTAAACTCGGTTTGGCTTAGATACCGATCGAGGGAAGGCAAACACAAACACTGGCAGATCCAATGCATTTATATTTCCTCATCTGTTTCACATAATATAATGGGAAAAGAATAAACAGAAAATCACCACGTGTGCTATTGGGCCATCTTTGTAGTTGTCTCCTTGGGTAAAAAAAAATATACAGAACAGCCTCATATGCTGGTAGTCTCTTGGGTAAGGGTACTTTTTAGCCGGGCACAATTCGTGGGGGTGCAGAGAGAATAAGTCGCCCAATTTTCTACAGCCATCGGCCTTGAGTGATGTATGACATCATTTGTCTAAAAAATTGGCGGAGGATCTTGACGTGCGCAGGCATGAGGTTAGCCTTTTCGTTCTATTTAGAGTAATATCCCACAAGTAGATATATGACACAGGTTCACATGATGTGGTTTATACTATCAAGCCAAAAATTGTGATTTGAACCCTCATACGCCTCTATATATTGCAGGATCCAGATCAGAGGGAACAGGCTGAGTAACTGTAAAGCGTCTCAAATCTGACACTTCTGTGGTGTGCAAACCCAGTCTGATCCGTAGTTAACCAGAGAGCTCTGAGAGCTCTCCTTCTCGGCCCCGTCACGGAGCAACTAAGTCGTGTCGACACCTATTCACATCGCATCTCATCGCATCTCGTCCACATCCCATTCCATCGCCCTTGGCCAGAGCGAGAGGGTCAAGTGTACCGTGATATAAACAAACACGTCGTGCCAACACCACATCGTTCTCCATGCATGGCGTCTTGCATGAGACGGTCCCTTCGAAGGCACGCTCTAAGGTTATGTGGATATGATCGGATTAGGAAGAAGGAAGAGGCTTTGGCGAAAGCTTGTAGCTTCATTTGGTGCGTCTGTCTCCTAGTTTGAAGAAGTTGAGGGTGGCTGTCTATTTTAGTTTCAAGAAGGACCTATGGGGTTTTAAAGAGTTTAGGAAAGTATTGCTGTTGCCGATTCTTCCCCGCTGTCCACCGTCCACCGTCCGCCGTCCACCATCATGTCCTCTATGTCTTCGAGAAGCACGTCTTTGTCACCATCCAAAAGGCCAGCTTTGCGGTCAAAGGATCATAACATACGGTCCAGATCTCCTTCAAAGTCTCCTTTTGTTGACTCCCCTGCTAGGGCTTTATCCAGGGGATCCCCAATATCATCCTCGAGGCTGTCACCCTCACCCAGAAAGCAAGCTCCCCAGCTGACTTTCCAGATCTTTGAAGACCACACGAATTATAGAAAAGCCACGCCAAAACAGACAACCATAGAACAAGAGGGGGATGAAGTAGAGAAGGAGAACAAAAGACCCAAAATAGTTGACCAATCCGTATCCCAAGAGGATTATGAATCATTACCTGAGCAGGTCACAGCAAACAAAAACGGCGGATCACTGATACGGCAGAGAGAGATCTTCGGAGATTTGGATATACGACAGTACCCTGGTTTCTGTCAGGCATTTGGAGGTAAGGAAGATGACGGAATTTTGAAGCCAAAAGCTCAGCTCAATCATTCTTGGATGGTCAACTTCTCAGGAATACGCAAGGATGGGATCCAGGGTATGATAAGGGCGAAGCCTTCAGTAAGGATCCCATCTTTTGTTACGCCTCCAAAGCTCGACAGGATAATGGATCTGAAATATATCGCCACTTTGGACAATACTATGAGAACAGGCAGGCCTGAGGCTCATAGTTCCATATCACACAAACGATCATTATCGGTGAGCGACACCACAACATCTCGCTTTGCAAGACAGTTGGAGTTCGATATTTTTGCCGATGGTTCATAGGAGTATAGTATTCACATGGGGGATGCATCGCAGTTGCAAAAAGACGAAATTATACAAGATGCCCATTTCTCTGTACATTATCTCTGAGATCGAGGTCGTTGGCGACCTTCATACACTTAGATCACCTACTGGCCTGCGGATAAGGTTTGGCAAAGGAACCACGTTTATCACATCTTGTTTCCTATCTTGTTTCCGCTTGTCTCAAGTGTATATCTAAGATATATATTTAGAATATAATCTCTTTCTATTATTTATGCCTTTCCATCTCCCAATTGTGGCTATTGGCTTCTCCATGCTCTCGACCTCTTCAACTCCTCTATAATATAATCGATATAATCCTAGCTAAGCAATCGAAGCACCTCATGCAAGCCAAGCGTGCTAGGCAAGCTGAGGCAGGCAGCTAAGCAGCTAAGGCGACTGAGTAGCCAAGGCAGGCCAGGTTACTCTGCCATGGAACAGGCTCTCCGTATATGCACGTTCCATTTGTACGCATAATCTTTTATAGTGTGCATCTGTCTCATCTCACTCATCTCTTCGCTTCCATTGAACTATTGTGCGGTGCGGCCGTACGTAAGGAGGAGAAAGCGGCTGGGGAAGAGGTACGGATCCTAAAGTGTGGCTTTTAGGACATGAAAAACTCATGTCTAGGAACTATACCTGGGTACTAGATGAACACAACACATATACTTGTACAATTTGACATTTTATTCATCCGCTTTTTTTTCTCTTCACGACATGAAACTGAGGAGAAACGACTCAGGAGAAACGTCTGAGGAGAAACGTCTGAGGAGAAACGCCTGAGAAACGCCTGAGAAACGCCTGAGGTAGCTTAAGCGAGGAGAAAGTGTTATCTTCATCCTGATCCTACAGCATCATACATAGTGATACAGCTACACTGTGATACGAGGGGTTGCACAATCACATATTGTTACACTATCACGGTTACACTGTCACGATAGTTGCGCGAAAACCATAGACTCACACACAACTGATACCCCCACTTAATGCATATATAATTACCAACTCGACACACAAGCAGGAATTGTTGTCGTTGGTCCAATAGAAGTACATCATGAGTGAGGGGATAAGGAATCCATTGAGGAATGGAGCGGAGCCCATTGCCATCTCTTCATCACCTTCCGCCCGTCAGGGTTCTTCAAGTTCAAAATCGCTGGCCGTAGATATATCACCAATAAGCTCATCAGTATTGTCAAAGAGGTTGTCATTCCTGCGAAATAGTCAGCCCACATCGCCTATAGCATCTTCACCGCCACCTGCAGCCGTTTTGGAGGGCAACACTGCACTTCCCAATGAACTGGTGGATGACAACAAGTTCATAAACGATACTGTGACATTACAGGATATCTCGCCTGGATCGTCACTTGGAGATGTTGTACTCTCCCAAGGGCGATCCTTGCTAAAGAGATTCAATTCACTGGATCTGCGAAGAAGTAGAACGGGTAGCGGTAGTGGTAGTCCAAGTGATAACGATAGCCGCAGTTCACTTGAGCTGATCAGGGGCAGCCCAACCAAGACCTCTATAGGGAGTGGGGATAGTCATCAGACCAGTGGTTCCACGGAGAGAGCTGATTTACCTTCAAATTCATCAGCTTCATTGAATGATCCTATTCGTAATCAGCCTATTCCAGAAGGGAATAGCACTCCAGTATCAGGGACCACCTATCAGAGAAGAGAATCCTCTGAGACAGCATCTAAGCTTAGTTCAAGTGATACAGGCAGTGGAATGGAGAGCGACATGGCGCATGAACACTATGATGATGAAGTCCCAAAGATCAACTCCACCTCACGGAGAAAGAGAGGCAAAAGTTTGTCGCAATCTTCAGATGATAAGTATGTAGAGCACTCACCTTCACCGCCGGGGAAGATGATTTTCACCAAAACAAATCAAGATCATTCAAGGACATCGTTTGATGAGCAGCTGAAGCCAGTGAAACCTATTGATAAAACGACCATTCCACCCGTGTTGATCTCACCGGGTCTTGAACTTCTCAGAATTACACACAGAAAGAAAGTGAAACGATACTTTCACGTTAACCTCGACCAGAACTTATTAATGTGGAATAATAAATCAACCTCATTTCTTCGCATTAGTAAAATCAAGCACATAAGGACAGGGAGTGATGCGCGAAATTATAGAGAGGAATTTAAAGTGTCATCAGATTACGAAGGGCTGTGGATAAGCATAATATATTATAACGACTCGATATCCAATAATATCAAAGCCCTTCATCTCCTCGCCAACTTCAAAGAGGACTATGACTTATTCCTGGATGTTCTTCAGAGACTCGTCATTTTCCAAAGACAACTAGACAAAAGTCTCTCGAGTACTGCAGATAACGAGTTTTTCACCCAGTTCCATTGGAATAATGCAGTCCCCACCCAACCTTCTACTCCCAACAAAAGCAAGGAAGTTTCTAAAGATGCAAGTAAGAATGATGAAACATTGACATTTGATGGTGTGATCAAACTAGCAAAGAGGCTACATATTCATGTGGAGGAGAGGTACTTAAAGTACCTATTTGATAAGGCAGATCATGAGAGGAGAGGATATTTATCGTTTAATGAGTTCAAGGACTTTGTCAAACTCTTACGTACAAGAAATGAGATAACGATCATTTTTGAAAAGACTGCGAAAACCACCATAAATGGTCAACGTTTAATTGATCTACCCATCTTTAAAGATTTCCTTCTTCATGTACAGGGTGAGATGTTCAGTGACAACATGGTGAATAAGATCTTCCACAAGTTTGCCGTGGTGGTATTGGATTCGACGATACCTGATGATGATGCCGGGAAACCCCAATACATAAACCTTTCAGGCTTCACCAATTACATCATGTCCTCATACACGTCTCCCTTACAGTCCATAACAGAGGATTATAGTCGACCACTGAATGAGTACTTGATATCTTCTTCACATAACACATATCTTCTGGGAAGACAGGTGGGAGGAATTTCGTCCATTGAAGGTTATATCAGAGTCCTTCAGCGTGGATGTCGGTGTATAGAAATTGATGTTTGGGATGGGGTGGATGAGAATGGCGAGAAGTGCCCTGTAGTCAACCACGGTCGAACGTTTTCTACACCTGTTGAACTATCGAGAGTATTTCAAACAGTGCGCAAATACTCCTTCATCACCTCTCCCTTTCCAGTCATCCTCTCGTTTGAGATTCACTGCACTCATGAGAATCAACTTAAGCTGAGACAGATGTTGTTTGATATAATGGGAGATATGCTGGTGTCACGCCCAATCATGTCCAATACTCTGTTCTTGCCGAGTCCAATGGACTTGAAGCATAAGATATTGGTAAAGGTAAAGAAGAGCGGGGGTAACCTCAATACCGGTTCATTTGGGCTATTTGGATCTCCCTCCGCATCTGTATCTTTTTCTTCCAACTCGAGTGTTACATCTTCCTCAAGTTTTGACGATGCACCTGGAGGTGTAACCCCATTACGGAGCAGTACTGTTCCTTCCTCGTTGGGTAGAATTGAAAGTGGTAAAAAGCTATTACGGCGTAGTAGTGGTGAGGGCAGGAACAGTGAGGGTCGCTCGCCAAAAGTGTCAAACGAGCTCACTAGTCTTGCGGTCTATGTCCTGGGTATCAAGTTCCGTAACTTTTCTCTCCCGGAATCTAAAACATTCAACCATTGTTTTTCCTTTTCAGAGAAGAGTGTGAACAAAATGACGAAAGATGAAGAAAAGCTGACTGCAATATTGAAGCACAATAAGAGACATCTGGTGAGGGTATATCCATCTAACTATCGTTTAAATTCATCTAATTTTAATCCCCTCCCTTACTGGGAACTCGGAGTGCAAATGGTCGCCACTAATTGGCAAACATTTGATATTGGCCAGCAGCTGAACGAGGCAATGTTTGCCGTGGGCACTCAGAGTGGTTATATATTGAAACCACTAAGTCTCCGAGGTCCGCAGATGTCATCGAAACGCCTTCAAAACACTGCCCAAACCCACCAGATGAAAAGTTTCCAAACTGGCATCAAATTGGATGTCACTATTATATCTGCACAGCAGTTGCCGCGGCCCAAGGAGCTCAAGCAAGATATGTCATTCGACCCATATGTTGAACTTGAAGTCTACTCAGCAAAGATTGAGTCCTCAATCTCCAATGGAAGCTTGGTTCACTCTCCTCCAATTGAGCCAGATGATTCCACAGCAGAGCGCCTCTACCCATCATTATCACTGATGACTCAACCTGTTCCTCAGAATGGTCTGAACCCTATCTGGAACCATTCCTTCTCAATTGATATGAAGGCCAACAATAATAGACTCATATTTGTTCGTTTCGTTGCAAAATGCAGAGTCATGGGAGGTAATGATATTGTGGTGGGGATCTATTCTACAAAGCTGGAGTATCTTAAGAAGGGATACAGGCACTTACCGCTGGTTGATCTACAGGGTGAGGAGTATATCTTCTCCACTCTATTTGTCAAGCTCGACTATAATATTTATAAAGGTAAATAGTCACCGATGGGGTGAAGTGATATAATTATGATAGGTAAAATAATAATTAAACCGGAATATAAATGTACAAATATAGATATGATGTTAATGCTCTCTCTCTCTCCTCTATATAATCAGCATTGCCTGATCACCACTTTCCACCTGTGTAGGTGGAAGTCTGTTCTCTCCCTGTAGCAGTTCTCTACGGATTTCGGCACCAACCTCTCTGTGGCCTCTGTGTCTCACAACTTCAAGCAAGAAATCCCTCTGGTCTTCAGTGATATCGTTCTTATATCTCTGAGCAAAGGCCAAGAATGCTTTATGCCACACAAGTGGAAGTGTGGCAGCCTTGGAAATGGCTCTCTCCTCATATCTATCATCCATGAAATCCAATCCCTTGTCGGGTATCACCACACGGTATCTGTTGAAGTAGTTAACGAGGTCATCAATAGTCTGGTATGGAAGAGCGTACTTCTTCTCAACCAGGACACGGATGAAAACTGTTGTGGCAGGGTGGAAATCACGTTCCAGCAACCAACTGAGTGCTGCAGATGAATGAATAGCTGGGATAGAAACCTTTGAAAGGATAGAACCCACAATCATTGCTTCTCTGTTTGAACACTCCTCCTCCACCAGTGGTATCAAGAATCCCTTGAAAAATGCAGCAGGCTTATACAGAGACTTCTTCAAAGATCTGTAGATATGGTAATTTAGCTTATGATTTTCGTCGTCCTCAATATCCTGTCTGAAACGAGGAAACAGCACCAAGTTGACAAACTTCTCTGCCTTGTCTGCGCTCAAGTTGGAAACGAAAAGCTTCGTTGCTTCGTAGCATACCTGTGGTGACCAAGATTCTGGGTTGGTCACGTACAAAAGGTCTTCCCAGTTCTTCACTGACGGCAAGACTTTAAACAGCTTTGGAAGCTTGCCGTGTCTCCAACTGGCAAGAAGTTGACCCAGCTGCTCATAGGCAGCAATGACCTTTGGTGGGAGAAGAACTCTGTCCTGTGGTCTCTCCATTTTCTGTCCTTCGGCCTGTGCCTTCATCATACTTTCCTTCTCAGCAATCTTGGCCATGACCTTGTCTGCAAGGTTGAAACTCTCGAATGGGTTACTCGATTGCTTGAAGTAAGACTCAAAGAGATTAAGATCATCCTCATCAACTTCTTCAACCTCCTCTTCGTAATAGTCTTCGTCATCAGATCCGAGGTTAGACAACTCCTCGTAATCTTCTTCGTCTTCAGAAACATCTTCATCATCATCATCATCGTTTTGCTGGGATGTGAAACCAAGTCTTGATGTCTGCTGGCTATGGTTTCCTTCATTCTCTTCGTCTTCTATTTCTCTCTGCTGCTCTTTGGCCAGTTGGAGAATCTTCCTCGTGGCACCAGCATCCACCACGGTTTGTTCCCCCTCGTCGTCTTCTCCTCTGTTGACACTTTGCTTGGATGGTGCCTTGTTTGTCCTTGGTGTTGTTCTAAGATGACCGCCATCGGTAGTCATCTCTTTGTAGAGAGGCACATGACGGGCCTTCTGCCTAGAGTCACTCGTTGAAATCTTACCCATGACTACTGTGTTCTAGCAAGATAGGTATAAGATATGAGAATTCTACTAATGGTTTCCTGTTTCTTCCTTAGCACCTTATACGAGGTAACAGCAATAAATATTCCAAATAGTGTATATATATATATATATATATCTACGCTACATCCCTACCACAGCATAACTACTTCAATATTTTTCACCGCGTGTAAGAAGAGCCTTTCCTGCATTAACAAAAAAAAATTACGATGAGGTACTTTTGTCTCATGCACTACTATACACTCTCTCAGCTCATCCCCTCCCCTGCCTAGGGCCCCCCCTGCGATGCCTCCTCGTTCTAATATGGCAGGCGCACTCTTCTCTGCATAAACAGTAGGAGGGCCGCTGAATCTTTGTGGCTACTCTAAGCGAAGGTGTTTGTTAGTAAGAGCTTTTCAAGCAGTGGGTGATCTATCGCAGTGGTCCTTTGCAGTGGTCTATTGCAGTGTGTGGGACTGATCTGGCCGGAGCAGTGATTTGTACTGTCTGATCAGTGTTTAAGAAAGCTTTCATTGGTTGTGAAAGAGCTGTTCAGGTGAATTCTATTGTATAGATCTTATTCCTTTATATATCTTGCACCACCAATTTTTAAACATGGTGGGATTGGTTAGAAAAAGAAACGCTGCTGCTAATGGCAGTAGCAGCCCTATAAGCATGAAGAAGAGAAAGACGTCACAGAGTGCTGTTATCGACAGTGCCTCGAAGACGGCACCTGTTCGTATCACCAAGTCCAGCAGAAAGAGTGGTACTTTTGAATCACTGCGTGCTTCTCGTTTGGATAGCATCAACAGCATCCCCCTTCCTAGATCAACGCCTCTTGATGTGTTTGTATTTGGCAGCGGCTCTATGTGTGAGCTTGGCCTTGGTCCCGATGCCAAGACCAAGGAGGTGAAGAGACCAAGACTCAATCCTTTTCTCTCTAAGGAAACCGTGGGCATTGTTGACTTAGCAGCTGGTGGAATGCATACCTTGGCCCTGGATAAAAGCAACAAGGTGTGGTCTTGGGGTGGTAACGATTCTGGTGTTCTAGGTAGAGATACTTCGCAACAGGCCAATGAACAGTTGAGAGATATGGATGCTGACGATAGCGATGACGAAGATGGTGCTTTGAACCAGATAGAGTCCACTCCATCCCAGGTGGAAGGATTGCCAGAAGGTGATGCCAAGATCGTTCAGCTTGCCGCTACCGATAACCTATCTGCCTGTCTCTACGACAATGGCCATGTATACGCTTGGGGTACATTCAGATGCAACGAAGGTCTTTTGGGATTCTCCAAGGATACCCTGATACAGAAGACTCCAGTTAGAATCCCACAGTTCAGGAACATTGTCCAGCTCGCATCTGGTAAGGATCACGTCTTGGGTCTCGACACCAAGGGTGTAGTCTATGCATGGGGTAATGGGCAACAATTCCAGCTCGGCAGACGTATTGTGGAAAGGACCAGGATGGACTCTCTTGAACCAAGAGGATTCGGCCTCAAAAAGGTCAAGTTCATCGGTTCCGGTGAATTTCACTCCTTTGCAATCACCACAGATGGCCGTGTTTGGGCCTGGGGTTTGAACCAGTACGGTCAGTGTGGTGTCCCCATCAATATCCAGGACGGTGCCGTCCTGGCCAAGCCAACTGAGGTTGAGGCACTTTATGGAAAGGATATCGTATATGTCACTGGTGGTGAGCACCATTCTTTGGCCCTTAGTGCTTCGGGTGATGTCTACACCTTTGGTAGGTACGACATGAAGGAGGTTGGTCTCGCCAAGAGCGAGATCCCTGAAAGCGCATACAAAGATGAGCATGGAAAGGTGAGAGCTATTCCAATCCCAACCAAAATGGGCACTCTCCCACCCGTTAAGGCCATTAGTGCTGGATCCCACCACTCTTTGGCTGTTACCAAGGACGGTCTGGTATTTGCATGGGGTTTCTCCGAAACATACGCCGTCGGATTGGGACCTCATGTCGATGGCGATGTGGAAACACCCACCAGAATCGACAACACCGCTACTCACAGCCATGATATTGTACTCGTTGGCTGTGGTGGACAGTTCAGTGTCAGTGCCGGCTTCAAGCTTGATGAAGATGCCGTTGAAGATAGAACAGACAAGATCGAAGACTTTGAAGAGGAACTTTCTGAGAAGCTTTCCAAGAATGGCAGCGCCTGATTGATAAAAAGAAAAGAAAAATTTAGCGTCTGGATGAACTTTCTTGCATGTTAATATGTACATTAGTGAAGCACATTTCTATATTGTGATTCTGTTTTCTATACTAGATTAAAAGTTGTATGTTCATTTTCTGTTTAATTAATGAATGCTAAGTTATAACATCTACTTCTATATACACACTCTCTATATTTTCTGGTTGTCTATCCTCACCAGTAGGCCATGGCCCGCAAGGAATGTCTTGACATCGTTAACCGTGTACTCACCTCTGTGGAACATACCAGCACCAAGAGCTGCATCCGTTCTGGTGTTTCTGAATACATCCTCAAAGTGCTGTGGGTTACCAGCACCACTTGATGCAATCACAGGGATGGCGACAGCGTCCTTGATCTGTCCAATAAGCTCAAAGTCGTATCCTGAGTTAGTTCCGTCCTTATCAATACAGTTCAAAAGCACCTCACCAGCACCAAGGGCCTCACATGCCTGGCACAGCTCATAGGCACCCAGGTCATGGACCTTCCTACCACCTTGCGAGGTTACCTTGTAGTAACAGTACTGCTCTCCATTTGGTCCCAAGCTCTCGGTTTTTATTGTCTTATAACTCACAGATTCTGGAGATTCAACGTAGAACCTTTTGGGGTCAACAGATATCACAACTGCCTGCGCACCATATGCTTTTGAGATTGTCTCTATTGGAGTGACACCTGAGGTTTTCTTGCCGTTGGCATAGTATGCCTCGGCAGCAACAACGGCATCAGATCCAATCGACACCTTGTCTGCACCAGACCTGAAATACAGGGTGGCCACTTCTAATGCTGGTACAACCGTTCCATCTGGATCAACCACATCTTTAATACCTCCACCGACTGTCAATGGCACAAACACAGTCTTAGCTGCTCTCTTGAGAACCTCCAACATGGGGGCATCTCGTATTGGGGAGTTTCTGAAAGAGGTGATGTTCAAGAACGTCACCTCATCGGCACCCTGCTGATAATATTTCTCAGCCATTTCAACAGGCTTGCCAAGGTTACGGATCTCTGCTGATTCCGTCTTTTCTCTAACATCGTATTGATCTCCCTTGGTAACCACAAGATCACCAGCGTCGTTGGTACGCACATCAAGACACGCAATGATTCTACGGGTGAGACCACTTTCTGTTTTCTCAATATGTGCGTTGGCGGCATAGGCTTCAACTGGATATGTAAATTTAGTGATCTTAGTCTGATCAAGGAATGCCTTAATGAGTCTGAGTCCAGCCATTCCTGACTTTTCAGGGTGGAATTGGGTTGCAAAGACATTGTCTCTGGAAACAGCCGCAATAAATTCCTCCGAACCATAAACAGCAGTGGCCAACTTCCATCCTTCTGTTTCCAAACGGGATTTCCTCGCGTCGTTGAGAATAGCAGCAAAGGAATGGACAAAGTAGTACCTGGAAGTGGGCTCCATTGCAAACAGGGTTGTGCCCTCCTCCTCTAATCCTGAGACGGAAACGTTATTCCACCCAATCTCTGGAACAGACTTACCACCACTCACAGCTGGATCCGCATCGTTAAACTTATCCAAAGTAACAGGTAACAATCCCAATCCCTTCACACCGGGGCTTTCAACACTACCCTCTGCTAATGCCTGCAATCCCACACAGATTCCCATAAGGGGTCTGCCAGACTTCACATACTGCTGAATTGGCTCAGTGAACCCCCTGTCCTCAAAAGCCTTGACAAAGTGACCATAGTTTCCCACTCCTGGAAGTATCAGCATCTTAGCCGCAGCAAGCTCGGGGTCCTGGGAGTCCTTGATCAGCCTCACCTGCCAACCAAGGTACTCTATTGCATTCTGTAGCGATTGGAGGTTACCGCTCTCCACATCAATGACATGGACAACCTTCTCCGTAGTAGACATTTTGCAATCTCACAGTAACTGTGATTTCCTATAACTATATGGTAGCCTAGAAATACTGTTCAAGATATATGGAAACCTCACCTAACCAACACACTTCCTTGCATCAACCTCTTCTCTCCAACGGTCGATGACTCAGTACTGAGCAGGCTCATCGTTGCCCTGCGCATACATTTTTTTCAATATGCAATGCAGGAGCAGAAGCCCCACAACACTTGCCAGTATAAGCAAGTTGTATGTATAAAGGGCTGATGGTTTACGGGGACTACCACAATACTATATGAACAGCTTTATAGTTTCTATAACTCATTCAATCAGTGAATAAATATTTATAGGAAAACGAAAAAAATAAAACCCAAATCCATTTTTTTTTCGGCACATAGCCGCATATGTACACTAGTAAGTCATAAAGTGCATGTCATAAACTTTTGTAAAAACGTTTTTCAATTCCTTTTTTTACTCGGCCTTGCCATTCTTCTGGGAGGCCCTAAGATCTCTTCTCTGTTTGACGGCATCCGCAAGCTCTCTGAGCATTGTAACGGTAGTTTCCCAAGAGACACAACCGTCAGTCACGGAAACACCGTACTTAAGAGCAGACTTGCCCTCAGCTGTAATCGACTGCTTACCTTCGTTGATATTACTCTCGATCATAACACCAATGATTCTGTCCTCACCCTTGGCGACTTGTCTAGCAACCTCAGCAGATACCTTCGTCTGGTTACGGTAGTCCTTGTTGGAGTTACCGTGGGAACAGTCCACCATGAGCACACCGCTCTCTGGGAGCTTAGCCTTTACCTCAGCAACGGATTTCTCGTCATAGTTTGTACCTCTCTTACCTCCTCTCAAGATGATGAAACAGTTCTCATTACCCTTGGTGGTGGTGATAGCGGCCAAACCGTGCTTTGTGACACCCATAAAGTGGTGGGTGTGTGAGGCAGCCTCAACAGCATCAACAGCAACGTCGATGGTACCATCGGTACCGTTCTTGAAACCAATTGGGAAAGACAATCCAGAGGCCAACTCTCTGTGTAGCTGGGATTCGGTGGTTCTGGCTCCAATAGCACCGAAGGAGAGCAGATCATTCAAGAACTGAGGTGAGATGGTATCCAACATCTCAGATCCGATTGGCATACCCTTGTCGGTCAGATCAACAAAGAGCTTTCTGGAGATCTTGAGACCCTTGTTGATGTTGAAAGTAGTGTCAAGATCTGGGTCGTTGATGAGACCCTTCCATCCCACAGTGGTACGTGGCTTCTCAAGGTAAGCTCTCATAATTATAACCAACTCCTTGTCAAGCTCATCGGCCAGGGCCCGTAGCCTTCTGACGTAGTCGAGAGCAGCATCAGCGTCGTGAATGGAGCAAGGACCAACTACACATAGCAGCCTATCGTCCTTTCTGGAAATGATATCGATGGAATCCCTTCTACCCTTCACCACTGTTCTCAACGAGTTCTTGGTTGCTGGGATCTCGTTTTGGAGAAGTGCAGGGGAGACAAGTGGCTCGTAGCCAGCAATGCGCACGTCGTCGTACTCTTCTGGAACTGGTGTTGAACTGGACATGATGAATATGTATTGAATGCTCTCTAACCTATTATTTGGCGTTCTAAAGCTATCGAAAATGAATGCAAATCTTGTTCAATAATACACCAGAGCCCTTCTCCCTAAATATCTACTCAATTGAAATAATTCAACAAGTAAATCTCCCAGTATCTGTCAACCCCCCCATCGGTTGAGATGAGGTAGTCAGAGCTAGTGCATTTTTCAATGCACTGGAGGTTTTTCCGGTAGCAGCCTAAGCCGCCCGAGGCATTATTGAGTCACTACGCATGATGCGGCAGCGGAACGTGGTAGGGCACGGTAGGTTGTCCCTACACGACTCATCCTAGCTTAGGGCATGTGGTGGAGTAGTAAGTAGCTCTTCTTGACCCCACACTTAAAAGGCTCTCACCCTTGCAGATACAAATGTCCGTACTTACTTTACTCCTCTTTCCTGCTGCGGAGTGAATGTATAAGAATACATTGAGGAAAGTAGCACACAAGGGAGAGGGATAGAAAGAGGTATGGGAATGGTTGTGTGTATATCAACGTGGGTGACAGAAAAGCCTCGATATCTTTTGGTGCGAGTTGTTGGTTTGTGTCTTTGTGCCAATAGCTGGCTATGCTCTATGCGCGTTGTGGTTGGGAATGGTGATCAATGTACGAGTAAGGGTTTGAGCCCAGCTCTTCTTGTTAAAATCTATATCATTTATCATACATTAATCCTACACATTCCTCCATCTGTACTCCTTGAAGATGAACTCTTGCTCTCCAAAGTCATCATAGCCTTGTTCCGTCTCGAACTCAGCTTCATATAACCCATTACTATCAACTAGTCTCCATAGCATCTGCCGTTCCTTATCGAAGCGGGACCTAACTGGGATCTGCAGTAAGACCCTTGAGTCTTTTGACCTCTGCAAGAACTTGACTATCATATTCACCACCCATTGTGGGTGTCGCGAGGAATAAATTGGGTCAGATAAAATGATTGTGTTGTAGATTGCGGGGTTGGTAATACCATGCTTTTCCTTGAGATATTCTTCAAACGACTCCGGTCGGGTCCAATCCAAAATTTCAACCGTACAGTGATCAACTCTATTGGCAGTGACATTATCTAAAAGATTGGGTACAATCTCTGGCAAGTCTGTCAAAGTCACGTCCTGATACCCAAGTACTCCGCATGTAATGCCAACGAGTCCTGTACCAGACCCCAGCTCAAGAACTGGTTCACTGATATAAAGCTTTGAGTTGTCGCCTTTTTTGCTTAACTCATCTGTCACTAATCTCTGAGACAGCATCAGAGATGAACCCCAAGTCTTGAGCCCTAGGTTGTCTTCAGTTAAAGATGGCTCCTTGAGCATTATACAATCCTTACCGGTCACTTTGGTCAGGTTTTGAATTGTAATCTTTCTAGTAAACTCGGGAAATGCTGTCCTTCCAGACCTTTCTGAAATCCTCTGGCTAGCCTCTTTCCAGATTTTCTCTCGCTGTTCCTGGCTCTCGACCCATGAGAGGGGCGAGGCAATTATTTTGGTGAAATATGGTATAAGTTGACTGTTTGCTGACTCGTCTGAAACAGAGAATTGCCATGATAAAGAAGCCAATTGCTCTATGCTGAACATTTTTGGGCTGTGTAATCCTAACCAAGGCATGTGTTTTTCTAACTCTTCGATACTCACCCCTCTCTGAGTAATCCTAACGATTGGGGTCTCTTCCTCTTGCCGTACATCACCTCCAAAGTTCAGCTGTTGATCTGGAGCAAACAGCTTTAACAAACTCAGCAACAAATCTCCTTCTGGTTGTAATCTAATGTTGGGGAGGTCCAATATATGTATTGGTCGTACCGATCCATCGTCAAGATCATCTGTCTCACCGAAGCTTAGGTTCCCGTCTCCCTGACGAACTAACGGTTGGTCCTCCTCAGTACTCTCTAATTCCCTGGTTTCCGCCGGAGAAAAAAATGATAGTGCATCAAATTCATCCATTTCACCAAAGCTATTCCCTATCCACTCAGGGTTGCGGCGCCTTATAATCCAGACCAGCACCATCTATCTGATATACCCGAGCCTCCATTGCCCTCTTCAGCTGAAAAGTTCAACTGGCCTGCATCTCGCGATGAGGTAGTGCATGCATCACGAGATGGGTATCGGTGCCCGGGCGTGGACGCGTTTGGGTAAAGATAACCAACTCCAGTAAGTTGATGAAGGAAATTGTTATCGGGTAGCTGTACATATTTAGAATAGTATAATTTCATCTCTTACTCATGTTTGTCTGGTATTGTTAATGGTTGCATTTTTTTGTCGTTTGTCATTTATCGTTATCTGCAGATTAGAGTGAGAAATGGCGTTCCCCAATAGACTAAGGACCACCTTCTTACCATCTGAGGTTAACTTCCTTGCTGAGAGTGAACCTATAACGATCTTGCCGCGTTACTCCATGAATGGTTCACAGTTGATAGGAGTGAGTAGAGGACAACATTATGTGATTTCTTAGTGTATGTGTTACTAACCGCATCCCCTTTCCAGACGCGGCTGCCTAATCTGAAGGTTCTGAACAGAGAAACGATACCCCTTTGGCTTGCCCTTATCCTCAAAGAACAGGACAAATGTAATATAGTGATGCCGGACTGGGTGTCAATATCATTTTTGAAGAATGCATACGAAGAAGAAGTTGAGTTTCCTACAAAATTCACAAAGTTACCTTGGCATTGGTTAGAAGTATCAAAGATGTTACTTGACAAGTAAGCAGTTCCCATATATCCTAGAGATTTTACGTATGTCATCATTCGCATATATACTAACAATTTTCTATCCAGAGCATCGGATGATATGGTTGACCCGCCTCACCAGATACGATCTCTAATCCAGGATCTCAGAGAGGTGCGACAGATCAAGGCACGTAAGGGTATAAGAGAGCTCAACGAATCGCACATGCAGCTGGATAACCTCAGTTTGATGGAGATCAACGAAATCAGGCCATTTATAGTGATGGTTATGGATGAGTTGCGAAAGCTGAATGACTCGGTGAAAGGTGCTGCAGACCAGGCACAGGGAGAATATGACGAAGGTGATAACAACGATAGTGACTACGACTAAGTCACCCACTCGCATGATGCTGATTTTGCATACGCCACAACGAAAGCGAATGATCTTATGTATAGTTACAGAGTTCTAATGTGCAGGTTATACTACCATAAACTCGCACATATATATATATATATAATTGTTCATCTTCCTGACTTAGAATTCTTTGAAAAGTAAGTTGATAGAGGTAGTCTAGATAGACCCTTCTGGCCACACTTATCGGGTAATGCACGATCAAGATGGCTTGCCTAATCTTGCGTTTTGCTCCACAAAATGTGACTCAATGACAAACAACCTTTAAGAAAGGATCCTGTAGGCAGTGAACAATTAAAAAACCAACACCTACTCTGTGGTACAACCAAGGCTCGATAAATGTTATTCCAACATGGGGTCGGTGCAGCAAGAAGACTTGTCCTCACCACAAAGCGTGGGATATCAGTAAGCATGTATTTGTGTGTATATCACACAATCTCGGTGGAATCTTTGTGTGTATGTGTGTAGTACTAACAGCCATTTTATGTGTCCTTGTAGGGCTTCAGATCCAATCTCAAAATACATGAGCAGTTGACAGGCGAGAAGAGGGATTTGATTTTAACAATTCTCAGTTCAACTGCCACAAAAAGAGAGGTGCGGAACTACCTGCAGAAGTATCCATTACTCAAAACCAACAACATATATGATAATGCCAACTTAACCAAGCTTCTTGACCCACGTCTCAGTGATGAGCAGGAGATGGTTGCTAACTCAACAGGTTTCCTTGAGGCCAACTCAAAGTATAATCAAATTATTGACCAGCTTATGGTCAAAGACTCAACTAACGAATCTAACAAGAATATAGTTGTGGATCCGTCAGCTCTGAAACAACAATCAACACATCTCAACCCCAAAGATGAAATACAACTATCAGACACTTTGAGAGTAGCATTGTTCAATATAAAAGATCTCAAGAGTGTTTCGGCTGAAACTTTGAAGGGAATTGGGCTTACATTGTACAAGTTGACCCAGCTTGGTGTTAGTCCTGTTATAGTGCTGGATATTGATTCTGATATTGAGTCTATAAGGAGCAAAGCTGTGGATAACCACTTCACACAGATGGTTTCAAAGGTTATCATGGAGCAGGCCACTACCATTATAGATCAGTTTGAAGCTAGCGTTGCTGCTGCTGACGAAGGTGCAGAGGATAAACAGATGGCTCTGAGAGGTATTCGTGGACTCTTCGAGAAGAAGGTCAATGGAGAGTTGCAGATGACTATCCCTGAACAACTTCTCATTCCTCTTTCTCAAGGTATCATTCCAATCGTGTATCCTATTTCTGTAGATCTTAGTGACAGTTGTCAGCATCTTCTAGAGTCGAAGGAAGTACTCAAGGCACTTGTTGCAGGTCTCAGTGGTGCATCTAAGCAATACTCACTAAATGCAGACGGGGTTGGAGAATTGTTATCCGTCGAAAAGATTGTTTTCGTGGAACCTAATGGTGGTATCCCATCATTGGAAAGATTCAAAAGCTCTCATGTGTATATAAACCTGCTACAAGAGTATGATGACATTCTGGCGGAATTACACATTGGTTTCCTTAAGCCAGAGGTGAGAGACCAGCATATAAAAAACATTGTGGCTATGAATGAAGTACTTGAGATAGTGCCAAATGCTACAGGAATCATAACCACACCAGAGATTGCCACATTGCGCAAAGAGCACAGATTCACAAATCCTATCATATACAATGTTCTGACCGATCGTCCCGTGATCTCGTCATCATTGCCTCTGAATCTGAAGAAAACACCAATGTTGAATACCACAATCGTGAAACGAGGCATCCCCGTGGATGTTTTTGTGGGGAATGAAGTTGGTGGATCCCCGATGACGTTATCCAGCCTGGGAGCGCAAGGCAAGGTTGATTTGGATAGGTTACAGTTTCTGATTGAGGACTCGTTTGGTCGTAGTCTGAACTGGCAGCATTATCTAGAAAGAATTGATAAGAACCTTGCTGGGCTCATAGTTGCGGGCGATTATGAGGCATGTTCAATTATTACATGGGAAGATGGCACATACTCAGAGGGAAAGAAGCGTAGAATACCCTATTTGGATAAATTCGCCGTACTAAGGAAATTACAAGGCACGCCAGGTATAGCAGATGTGGTATTCAAGAGCCTTTTGCAGAGTTTCCCTGAAGAGTTGTTGTGGAGATCGAGAAACAATAACCCTGTTAACAAATGGTATTTTGAAAGGAGTAAGGGCAATTTTGGCGTTCCCAGCACTCATTGGAGATGTTTCTTTTCTGGTGAAAAGCAGAGGTGTTTAGAGGACTACAATGCATATATGGATATATGCAGTGAGATAGTTCCATCTTGGAAGGAGTGAAATATATTTATAGATTGGAAAAGTTATAGAAAGGTGGCATTTACAATAAAATGATAATGATCATAGAGATATATGGATATAGTATATATCTGCATGCATACGGAGTAACTTCCCCTCTTTAGAAAAGGTGAGGACACTCAACTTATCACTCAACTTATCACTCAATTTATCTCTCAATTTATCACTCGAGTTGTACGGGGATTCCGAGTCATGGATTTGTTCACTTACATTTAATTAAGCTGAATCTTGGCAGTCGATTATATCCTCGTGCCATATTGCCGACCCCTCGTCGTCCTCCGTTGTTCCATATTTGATGTTTACGACGATTTTGTTTCGTCTTCCCTTCTGCCATGGTCTGCCCCTCCCATGTTTCTCCTGCGGCCCGAGTTTCCCCGCATTCGCACAGCTGGCGCAGCTCATCTCTCCTCGTGCCCCTTGCTTCTTGGTCTCTCTGCCAGTGGGGGTGGACGGGATGCAATTTCCGAAACAGTATGGTGAAGTGCAAAGCAAGGATACTTATTTTTCTCCTTATGATAGATGCCTGCTACCACCTCCCATGAGTGGGCTGTGCTTAGACCTTCTTCTTACCTAGTCTTCTTAACTCGTCCTCGTAGACTGTCATTTATTGCCTCACCAGTTACCCTTAGTGGAAATAGAAAGATTTACACCTACCCTGAGTAGTACGCAAACCCAAGCATGCTGTATGCCCCATCTCCCCGCTAATCTGGGGGGTTCCCATTCTGGGGGGTTCCACTTCTGGGGACGTTCCCATCCTGTGCCGTGCCTCTGTGTCATGCCTTGCTGAGCTGAAAAGAGCTCAAACTTGTCAGAAAGGCTCACTCATTTAACTCACCTCCTCTGGTTTCCCCCCTTGGTTTCTCCCCCCTTGGTTTCTCCCCCCTGATGTCTTAACCCTGGCGTTCCCCTTTAACCACACCTCTACAATGCTTAGGCGCCGTGAGCACCTACGCAGTATGCCGTATGCCTAAAGGCGCATACCTTTAGCCTAAGCAGTGCTCAAGTGCAAGCGACTGTCACTTTTGACGTAGCACTTCTGACCATCCCCCCTTTACATTGATTGGACTGCCCTACTGGCCTGGACCAAAGGGTGCCTACTGATGTCTGCTTACGATCAATGAAGGGTACCAAAGCGTCTGCCTGGGCCAGATGCCCTGCTGATGACTATGCAAAAGGCCTCATGCATGGAATGGATGCTGATTACACTGTACAGAAAAGGCTTTGAAGATACCGCACACCGCTCCTTGCACCAGCTGACTTAGTTGAAGCTATCACCTCGCATGTCTATTTTGGCTGTATGCGTGCTGTAGAGGTTTGCTCGCCGAGGGGCAGATAGACGATACTGTGAGTGAGTGTGTGTGTGTTTGTGAGTGTGTGAGCAAGTGGTAATATTCCTCAGAAACGTATCCCATCCCTTTACCCAAAGAATTATCCTTTAGTTTCTTGTCAACTTGTTTCTGGTATATAATATTTATTTATATCTATCCCTGTTTGACGGGGCATGGCGTGCACTGTGTTTTAGTGTTTTCCCCTTTTGAGTTTTTGATCGCTCTGCCTGTGCTGTGTGTGCTTCCGCCGCGTACAATTTAGGCTGATACAGTTGGGTTGGTCATTTTGCGGGTTCCTCTGTACCCCTGGAATATAATAATAGTCACCAACAACAGGGCACTCAAGGGTTTGTCACTCATCTCTGGTGAAATATATTCCCGTATACCTCGTTTATTGTGGTGATCCACAGTAGATCATATTTACCCACGTTTTTTATTATTGTTATCCTTATTTGTCGTGTGCTATTGCGGCTATTGTTGGCTTTCCATCCTGTCGATGAGACCCTGCCGCATACCAAGTACCATATTCACCATTCACTGTGCCACCTCACACATTTCATACTCAACCAACTTGTATGCCTGGCCCTTTTTGAACCTTTAGCACTACAATTACATCGCAGAAACATCTATGGGTGTCTCATACCTTCGTTTGGCCCAACAAGGTTCATATAGGTTTGATTAGGGGTACTCGTGATCTCATACCCATTGGAATCAGCTTTATATTTGCTAATCATACTATATAACCGGTGCACTCATCCCTGATGCCTCTCCCAACACCACCTATGTTTGAGGTGCCTGCTTCAAGGTTCCCGAGGAGACCCACAACAATACAACCCCCCGTGGAACAACAACCCGGAACGCCGCAGGACCTACAGCCAATACAGTCTGCTCAGCAACAGTCACCACAGCCCACTGACCGGACATCCCAGCCTGGTAATATTGGCCGAGCTAGCTTCTTCAGAAGCAAGTCTTCGGTGGCATTATCAGAGGCTCCATCTGTATCTTCACTGACATCTGATGGCGAGAGTGATTCTCATCATAGGCATCATTTCCATAACCCGCTAAACAGGAGGAGACATCGTAGAAAACCGGAGGCCATACAACCAGTAGGTTCAAACTCTGCTACTACAGCGGCTGGCAATGCTCTGTTCAGGGTCCCATTCAGAACTAATACATCTTCAGCTGAGCTGACTCGCCCTCCTACCGGACTCCAACCACTCACAAAGGCCGATGAGCCCATACAACAGAGTACCATCAGCACACCGCCTCCAACGTCTCCTGGCGCAGATTTGACAGTATGGGCTAATTCGCACCATGCCTCTTTGACAGAGGCAACAAAACTCCAAATGGAATATGACCGTCCCAAAAATGAGAAAAACTTCCTTTCTCAGTTTAGAGTGCTGGAGAAATTCCAAAAGGATGCCATGGTGAATGACTCTCTCGACTTTGCCAATGTTAGAAAGGACATGTGGCTGGACTGGCATCGTAAATACATACTGGATTTGAGGCGTCAGATTTTAGAACTCGAACGCCGCACATCTGCCGCTCCTGAAAGACCATCCATGGAGAGGTCAGGTTCCTCGTCCTCAGTCCATAGTCAGCATACCCAGAATAGTCATAAATCTGACGATAACAAGGGCCGCAAGTCGTATGATAGGACATCGGTATCATCTTCCCATAGTGGTGAAAAGGCAACTACTTTCCAGATTCGCAACGCCGGTGCCAGAAGAAAGTTGGTATCGCTTCTCGATGAATTGGCTGTGGGCACTCCCCCATCTGCTGAAAGTTCAGCAGATCATGTCAGCGCTGGTGATACTGCAAGGACTGCACAGCAGAACCAGCAGTTGCTATTGCAGTTGTTCTTTTTGCAGATATACAAGAAGATGCTAAGCACAGAGTCTCTTCTCTTGCCAAAAACAAAGGCCACAATTGAAAAATTCACCGAGTCCTCATCTCCATCGGAACTACCACAGATATGCGTGCTCTCCAACCAACTGTTGGTCAATAAAAACTTTGAAGCACATTTGGATCACAACACTCTGAATAACGTGATGGGATGGCAGATGCTTAGCGATGAGCAAGGCTGCCATGTAAACAGCGTCAACCTGACAAGAGATCTAACCACTGTTTATGATAAAAAGGGACATGGATCAGTAGGGAGAGTTGAAGGGGGTTATCCGGGTCAAGCGATCCGGCTTGAATCGGCTGGAGCGCTCAACCTGGGCGGTGCTTCAACTGAAGAGCAGCAAAACTTTAATCGGTATTCATGTTTCACAACCCCTTCATATTCTATAATCCCATTGGCAGCCAATACCCAATCGGGTATTGTGTGTATTGACTTTAGTGTCTCTGTTCTAGCCAATGAAATGATCACAACGCTCAGGGAGTACCGTCGAATCCTGAGAACTGGGGGCTGTCTCCAACTCACCATATTTGATCTCAATGTCATGAATTCCCCTGACAGTTTTGGAGATCAGCCTGATGGCGAGTTTGATCCTTTAGACCATGACGAGAATATGGCTCATTGGATCTGGTCCATGATGTCGAAAGAAGCTAGGAGAGAGGGATACGAGGACCGAGTGAGTACGAAAATAATGGGATATCTCAAAGAGGTTGGATTCAAAAATATAAGTTACGCAATGGTTGGATATCCTCAAGTATCCACCATCTATGAGAATACCGAAGGGCACTTACCGGATCAAAGCCGTCCTAGCACTGCAAGTACAGTCGACATTAATAATGAAAAGAGCCCTCGATCCAGCGCCTCTGCAAAGTCACGTGGATCTCGTGTGAGCACCGAAGATAACAGTGTGCCTGATCTCCGTGGGGATAAGCAGAACAAGGGCATGCGCCACGGCTCTTTGACCATGTCGACTATCTCATCAGCAACTAACCCAAGCGATATACCCAAGAGAGCACCTTCACAGGCGTATCCAGGTTCATCCACAATCCCAGAAGGAATGGGAGACAGCTTTTCATTTGACTCTCAGACTGCTGCCTATCAGAACTCTGGTAGTTTGTCGGTGTCTCCACAGACCCATTTTTTCATGGGAGCGGCTGCAGCGTCGGCAGCGGCATCAGGAACCGAAGCCTCAACTACGGGCTCCACTTCTGCGGCCGGCGATCCTTCAGCTTCACAAGGTGATACTGGTAGGGGCCACTATTTCTCTGCTGTCAGTGACTCGTCTGCTTTCAGCCGTCCTGGTGGATCAAGGGTATCAGGTGCATCTGTCTCTCCAAGATATCAGAAGAACTCAACAGCTAGTACCGTGGTGTCTCGTGACTACAGAGAACCAGATGCATTCAGAGAGCCCAGAGTGTCTACAGGTGGTTATAAGGATGGGCGTATGAACAGCTTTTTTGAACTATTCTCCAATTACCTGGAGTTTTTATATATGTATAAATATGCCGGATTGAACATAAAGGAGCTGTCAGCTCATGCTTCAGGTGCAGCGGACCTCCAGTCCAGAATCAACTTTTTGAAAAAGTTTATAGAGTACAAGGCTTTGGGTTATAATAAGGTGGATGAACCTGCTGATGCCGCAATGGGAGCGTCGTCTATCCCTAGGGACATTGATCTCAATCCTCCAGAAGGAGCTTCTTCGAGGATAAGAAACGAAGGTTTAGCCTACTATATAGTTGTGCTGGCGCAAAAATGAATAAAACAGATTTGTTTGGGCAGCCGCTGTGGTTACTACTTGCTAACGAAGAACACGAATAAACGTTATTATCTATTTATTTGCTGAAAAGCAAATGTAATAAGTAATGTCTAATACTAATGCACAACACTATCACCACTAATCTGTAAGTGCAGCGGCGGAGTCCCCTGGTACTTCAACCTCCTTCACATCCTTTGCGTTCCCCGTTATGCCATGGGCAGAGAGGAAGCCATAATCTGGAGTGCCTGAGTAACTGTCGATGAAGTTGAAGAATCCATGGAACACATTCTCCTGCACTTCTTCAGCGTAAACTTTGTCATAGATATACTTCATCTTGAATGCATCCATCTCCTTCTGGTAGCTGTCAAAGTCGATGGGCTTATATCCAAAGCTCTGCAGTTTAGAGTTGTAACCCTCGTATACAGGGTTCTCCAACAGCAGGCCAAGGGCAGGGGCCTTTGGGATGTTGATCTTCTTAGAATCAAAGGCCTGTGTGATTCTCTCAGTTGGGCATCCTGTTCTTACCACGAGCGCAGCCATACCAATCATCTTTCTGATCTGATGGAGCATGAACGACTGTCCGTGAATCTTAATGGAGACCCATTCTGTTCCCTCAATGACAAATGGATCGCTGACAGTAATCTCTTTCATGAATCTATTGGCACTTGGATCTTTGAAGTGTTTCCCCAATGTGAAATTATGGAAGTTGTGGTTTCCCACGTACAGCTGCACGGTATCTCTCATTGCCTGAAGTCTTTCCTTACTAATACGGTAAGCCCTTCTGTGCTCATTTGAAATCCTCTTTACTGTTCTATTCAACAGCTCAGTCTCGGGAGTTGCCAGTTCACTGTCAACCAAAGATATACGGATTTTCTCTAACTGGTTTTCAGTGATCCCTTCATCCTTTAACTTTTGATCCAATTGGGCCCACCACTCCTTACCCTCCGGGTCTGGTTTGGTGATTCCTGGTTTCACCGCATCTGCGGCTGCGATCTGTTTGGCTAGGTTGGATGAAGCTTTGGGAGGGAGCAAAGCAAATGTAGGCATCAAATACTCATACACTCTGGATGAGCACATCTTTCTACAGTCAAAGTTTTTGTTGGTTCTCTCAATTCCCCAGAGTCTGATCTGGTCAGGGAGTTCTGCATTGATTTTCTCAACAATGTCTTCGTCTTCTATGATCATTTTAAGTGATATCACATTGCCTGCGGCATGGACACCTTTGTCTGTCCGTGCTGCTCGCATGAAGCCAGACTTCTTCAAATCGTTGGAATTATCCTTTGAAATAGCACCAGCTCTAACAAATGCCTCAAATAGTTCTCCCTCAATGGTTTTGCTTGGGGGGTTCAACTGCATGCCATGGTACCCTGTTCCACAGTAACCGAGGAGACAGGCGACCTTCTTCTTGGGTCTTCTGGCATCGCTGTAAAGGGGGTTGCCATTTTCATCCACAATACGCCTGGTTCTTTGTCAGTAAAGTTGAAATGATCCTACAAGTTTGAATCCAAGGTGTGTGCTCCATCCCATTCATAGAGAGAAGCAGCCCAACCCCGGATCTCGAAAAACATACCCACTGGTCCTTATTCTCCTCCCAAGTGTCCTCTCTCGTTCTCTTCTGCCTCTTAAAATCGTCCTCCCTAACGTCTCCCGCCCTTGGTCTCCCCCATTTGGCTTGCTGTCCTCTCTTGTATACTGAGGGATCGATATCTGCTTCATCTTCGACAACTGCACTGGGGACCTCAATAGCATCCGCAGGCTGTGGAGCGTCTCGAGCTGGAACTTCTTCCACATTTTCAACAGCTTCCACAACCGGAACTTCAGTCAAGTCTATTTTAGGTAACTCAGAAGACATTGGGCCTTTTGAAGTAGCTGAAATGAGCTTCTGGAAAAAAACCTGGGGAGTAAAATCGCTCAGCTTTCTCTTATACTCCTCAAAAAAACCATACATGATAAATAATTAGGTGTTACCCGGTGCGATGAGGTGGGTGAAATATTTTTTTTAGCCTTAGCTCTGCCTGCATGCATGCTTAGTGAAGCCACCACTAGTATATACTATATATACTATTACCTCTAGATAACTATTTATTTCTACGTTACAAATGGAAAGAGGCTAACAATTTACACAGCATATATTCGATATAAAATGAGATCATTAACAGAAGAAGAAACAAAGGTGGTGTTTGAGAAGCTGGCCAACTACATAGGGAGAAACATCGCTTTCCTCGTGGACAACAAGGAGGACCCACATGTGTTCAGGTTACAGAAGGATAGGGTATATTATGTGAGTGAAAAGATTGCCAAGATGGCCACTTCAGTCGCAAGGACCAATCTCATGTCCATAGGAGTGTGCTTTGGAAAGTTCACAAAGACAGGGAAGTTCAGGTTACACATCACTGCTTTGGAGTACCTTGCACAGTATGCTAAGTACAAGGTGTGGATCAAGCAGAATGGTGAGATGCCGTTTTTGTACGGAAACCATGTGCTCAAGGCCCATGTTGGTAAGATGAGTGAGGATATACCAGAGCATGCCGGTGTGGTTGTGTTCTCGATGCACGATGTGCCGTTGGGATTTGGAGTGAGTGCTAAATCTACCAGTGAGGCCCGTAACCTTCAGCCCAATGCTATCGTGGCATTCAGACAGGGAGATATCGGAGAGTATCTGAGAGAAGAGGACACTTTGTTCACATAAACCATGGTGGTGAATCAAAGGATTATGGATGAAGAGTGGTCATGTAGAATAAGTAAATAAATATCATAGTGTCATGGTTGTCTACACAATTTCATAGTTTCAATGTAGAGATATGAATATCTGACGTACAGCTTTCTTAAACACAACACGCATTTACGCAACCTTCTATTAAATTCAGTCATTCATATATTCGAGTTTTACATCGTCAAAAGCTTTTCAGGCTCACTTCTTATTTCCTACCCTTCTTCTTATTCTTCTTGGAGTTATTAGAGGCTTTAGGCTTCGAAACAGCAGCTGGAGCAGCAGGAGTGTTCATGTTGAGACTCTCCTCTGTAGTATTGTCAGCAGTTCCACCCTGTGTATCCTTCAAATTCTTCCTACCCTTCTTAGGCTTGTAGTAACTCCTGTCCTTAACTGGCAACCACCTCTCTGGGTCGGCTTCCTTCTTAGATTCAAATGATCTGGAGACATGCTTAGGTGTTTTTCTCACTCTATACTTCTTGGTGGAAGGACGTAGGCCCTTGTTGGCAGCGAATTTCTTGCTTGCGGTAAATGGTGTTACACCCTGAGAAATCAGAGTATCGATATCGATGTTTCCAACCAGTTCTGATATAGGCACCAGAGATGTGATTGGTTGTTCTCCCAAAATGTTTGAAACAAGTAAATCGTCGCTCTTATAATCATGCAATTTCTTGAAAAGAGCGTCAGCCTTCTTTTCATCCAAAGACAAGATCTGGAATGCAATGTATTTGAAAAACTCATACTCATCATGGGATGTAATCTCCTTCATCAACACTGCATCGTAAACCCTGTTCAACAGGGATATCGTAGCATTCTTTCTGTCCAGAACTTCGTACACTGCCAGTAGTACCCTAACGATTGCAGCTTTGAGGAGGTTTGAAGGTTTCGAAAACAAAACCTTCTCCCCGACAAGCGCAGCATTGTCATAGTTACTACTATTTATACACAACTGAACTGCAAGCAAGCCTACAGCAAAGTTATCTGGGTTGTTGATAGCATACTTGAAAAGCAGACTGGTGGTTACATCTGTGTTTGTCTCCTCAACAGCAATGCCGGCCTTGGATGCTGAGCTCAGAGCAAGAGGTAATAAGGAGTGGGGGAACTTCTTGGTGTGCTCATGGGCTATTTTGGTGACATCTTTGCCCGACTGGTAGGCCAAAAGAATCTCGTTTCTCTGCAGCGTCTGCAGTTGTGGTAATGTCAACTTGTCTTTATTGGTGGTGATGCTATTGGGGAATTCCAACTCACGGTAAATGAGGTTGGCATTAACAGCGGCATCCAAGTTCTGAGCATCGGTTTTAAGAGAGATTGTGTTATTAATGAGCAATGTACGTAGCACCTTATCCGACAACTTCTGCAACTCCAAGGACTTGAGAATTGACTCAGAAGTGGCAACGTCACCTTGCTTCTGGTAGACATAGGCCTTTTCTATGAGAATTGGAGCCAGCTCGGTTATCCTCTCCTCTTCAGGGAACTGAGCAACTGCAGCAATACATTTCGCCTCAGCGGACTCCAAAAGTTTAAGTGCCTCGGCATAATCTTCACTTCCGGCTCTGATCACCGCTTCGTTGAAAATCAGATCATATGATTCTTCATCCACAGGAGATACAGGAGTAGATGGTGTGGCCCCGCTTATCGTTGACTGTGCAATGACGGCTCTCTCATTTACACTCAAGTCCAACGATTCAGCCTGAGAGTTTCCTCGAAGCAGTAGGTTATAAATATTGAGTGCCTCAACATTATTCCCAGTTTTGTAGTAATGCTGTGCCAAGATATGGGCGATGGCTCTGTTACCCTTGGCATTCTGGGCGAGATCCAACAAGGAGAGTTCATCTCCAAGTTTGTAGTATACGTAACATCTCTCCACTAACAGACTATCAGCTCCAAGGCTGTCTTTATGGTTGTGTAGCAATATTCTCGCCCTCTCATATTTGTCCAGATTGATCAACGCCACAAGGCACTGCTTGAGGGAGCTCACATCCCCAGGCTTAGCAGCAAGGATCTTCTCGCCAACCTCCAGCACCTCCTTATGAGAGTCGGAAGCCGAATGCACTTTGATTTGCGAGAACAGTGCAGCTAACGACATTTCTTCTGTTGGTTTTGTGTTCGAAAAAACGGTTGTTGTGATAGTTCGTTGTTTCTGTTCCATGGCTCCTATTTTGTATATGCTCTTCATAACTTCACTCTCGTGACTGGGATGTGCTATCCCACCCACCCACTGAGCGAGGTTGGTCGACGAAAAATCACAGTGAGTGGGTGCGGCGTGCACGACCGATAGTAGTGTGAAGGTCAGGTTATTTTTCACATGTATAGGTAGGAAGGAGATGAGCTTTAGAGATGAGGTGGGAGGTGCCCTTGCAGAACGAGTGAAGTGAAATAATAATATAATGTGCTTGAAGGTACGCCCCTATGACTTTTAGGATTCTCAGACTTCCGTATTCCCCTTAGTAGACCTGCCTGCTTTGAAACACATATGTTGTGTTTGCGTAGCATGTTTTCAGCAAAGGGAAAATGGTGCTTGCCTTTCAGCAGTGGGTGCATCAGTGGAGGCATCTGCAGAGTAGGTATCAGTACCTCATCTATTCAAGTCGCATGTCGCAGAGGCTATGCTGGAGCGAGAAGGAGTGGCGGTAACAACACCAGGCATGGTAAGAATAAGCCCACTACATTTGAGAAGAGAAACGAGCTTCAACATCCTGGGAAAGTCCCCGGAAAGTTCCCCGTAAAACCCTCTGGAAAATTCCCTGGCAAATTCCCTGGCAAATTCAGAGTGGGTGGTAGCGCTAACGAAGAAAGTAGGACCAAGTATGCAGGATCAAGAAAAGATTCTGCTCCACAAAGGGTATCCACCAACCCAGCTGACCTGCCGCCTTATAAGTTTGGAAGCTATGCGGGGCTCAAGTTGCCTGATGAACAAAAGGTGAAAGGTTTACATAGTCTTGTTCCAAAGATCCATGATTTTGAAGAGTTGCGTCTGCTCCCTGAAGTGCGGAAGGCGCTTATAGAGGAGATCAAAAAGGGAACGGTATTGAGAGTGCAGAACTTTCTCAGCCCCACAAAAAAGATCAAGACGGAGCAAGAGCTGAATGGTCTCATTGTTAGGCCGACACCAATCCAGATAGCTGCAGTCAAGTCCATCCAGGCAACCAGAAGCAACCCCAAGGAATTGAAGGTGTTCACTTTGGCAGCCGAAACAGGTTCAGGAAAAACATGGGCCTACTTGGCACCTCTTTTGCACAGATTGAAAGAGGAACAAATGTCAACTGCAGGAGCAAGTCACAAGTCTGTGATTAGATCAGTGATCCTCGTTCCCACCCATGAGCTTGTAGATCAAGTGTACCAAGTTGTTGATTCTGTCTCTGGCAGTCTTGGACTGAATGCCTTCAGATGGGACACTGGTTCCAACTTTAAGGAGTTCATGGCCGCTTTCAAGTCTAGGATTGACATCTTGGTCACCACACCTTCCAAGCTGTTATCCCTTACAAAATACGACAGCATCGGTAATCCTAGATCCCTCTTCTATGGTGTTCGTTACTGCGCTGTTGATGAAGCTGACACTCTAATGGATAAGTCTTGGGTCGATGATACCTATAACGTTATCAAATACATGCATGGTGCTACGGATTTGGTGTTCGTCTCTGCTACGATCCCTTCGGAGTTCAACAAAACAGTCACTCGTTTGTTTCCAACCGCGATTCCAGTCACTACTCCATCTCTGCATAAGCTCCCCAAAGCTATTGAGTTCAAGATCATCAATGCAAGTGTTTCCCCTTATAAAGGCTCCAAGATCAAGGCACTGGCACAGGCATTGTATGCCATCCACTGCGATGGTACAGAGCAGGGCTATGAGAAGAGGGTTATCGTTTTCGCAAATGAAAAGGAAGAATGCCGTAAGATTTCCGAGAAACTCGAATCCATATATAACCATAATGTGTCATACATTAGTGGTGATGATGAAGTGGATGCTAGAAAGGCAAAGGTCAAAGCATTTGTCGACCCACCCCGCCCTGTGGACCCAGAAACAGGAAGACAGGACATGAAGGTACTAGTGTGCACAGACCTGTTGGCAAGGGGTCTGAACTTCACTGGAATAAGAAACGTCATTCTGTTCGACGTGCCCAAGACAGCTATCGATCTTGTACATAGAGCTGGGAGAACTGGAAGAATGAACCAGTCTGGGCGAGTATTCCTCATTATTACAGACAAGGAAAAGTCTCATATTAGAGGTCTACCAAAGGTGATTAGAAATAGGAGAACATTGGGATAGTATATATACACTCTGTACATAATATAACTGTAATATAGTAATTCAATTTGGATACACCACAGAATCGATATATTTGATGTCATAGGAGCCCATTACGATGTTTATGCAGCGGGTTTCTTGGTGGGCCAAAATGGCCTATTCTTCACTATCCATGGGTGATTCGCTATCTCCTCCAGGGGTATTCTCCTTTGTGGATCGTACTGCAGCAGCTATAGTAGTCGATGTGTTAGTAATCCAATGATGTGATTGATAGGCACAAAAAGAAACAAAAATAATCTTCTACATCTGGGGTGGGCACACTTACACTCTTAATAAGTGTTGCAGCTTCTGCGCTTACAAATGACGGTATTCTCAAATCCACCTTTGCAATACGCCTATATGTGGCATTTTTATGGTCTTCCTCAAATGGTGGTTGTCCCACCAGGAATTCGTACATTAGAACTCCTAGGGCCCACACGTCCACTTTCTCGTTATGGTCCCTGGCCTCCACCATTTCAGGCGGCAAGTAGTCCAAAGTGCCACACATTGTCGTCCTCTTGCTAGATGGAGCATGTACACTCCAGCCAAAGTCTGATATTTTTATGTTGTCATTGAACCCCAAAAGGATGTTCTCTGGTTTGATGTCCCTGTGTATTATATGTTTCTTGTGTAGATATGAGAGGGCGCTCGCCATTTGGAATATGTAGTGAGATGCCGCTTTATCATCAAATCGGCCTTTCTTCTTCAAATGTCTGTAGAGCTCTCCATGGGCTGCAAATTCCAGGATCAGATAAACCCGTTTGGCATCATGGAAGTAGCCATATAGTCTCAGACAGTTTGGATGACGAAGGTTAGATTGTATTTCCACTTCCCTTCTGAACTGTTTTTCTACCTTGAACTCGGAAAGCTCCTTCTTCTCCATAACTTTGAGCGCGCATATGTACCCTGTTGATTTATCTCTTACACAGTACACCTTGCCAAATTTACCCTTTCCGAGTTTTCTACCTATCTCAAAGTCGCTTAAAGAATATTGCCGCAAATGTGAACCGAACTCGGATGAGTGTTGACCGAGCCCTGCTCGTAGAGCTTTCAGCAATCCCTTTTCTTTGTGTGGTGTTCCGTTGGCATCTGCATGATTCCCTCGTGGAGAGTTGGTGATAATTCCTAGCGGCCTCCTTTTCACTGTAGCTGAAGACACCGGTATTGATCTTTGGCCACTCAATGGCAATTTGGATGCAGTTCTATTCACAGAACCATCTGCAGACATTTTCTGTGAGAATTTCATTAGTATACTACTGTAACAGGTGTGTGAGATCTAGCTACAGCACTTGTGCAGCAATTGTTGTTACTTTGGAGGATCCTATATATTGTACTTACCCTAGACACACCGCTTGTAGGACCAGACATGTCAGCTATGTATATTAAAACAAGTCTAGATTGAAGTAGCGCTAATCGAACTATATATATATTCCTACGTGATATTGGTACTGTCAACCAAATGTGTAGCAGTAATGCTCAACGCGGTCTATGCTAGCGTGGGATAAAAGGGTTAATTGTAAACAAAAACAGCGCTGCATATTACACGCATATTGCACGCCAAATGACAGACGCTTGTCTGGATTTATTAAGAGGGTGGGGAGATACCGCTTAAGTGCCTAATGACGATTCTTATATTTTTATTATATTTTGATTGGCTTTTAATCTTTTGTTTGCTGAAAATGGAGAGAAAAGGATGAAGGAGAAAATATAAATGTTATATAGTTTGTTGTTGTAATTTCTCGGGAAATATGATTATCGAACTCCGCAAAAATACCATCTCGATTATTCAGTGAGAAATTTTGAGAAGCTCAAAAGAAAACCATTACCTACAATGATATATATATATATATATATTTACAACACATTATATGCAGAATATGCCTTGTGAGATTTAAATAACTGGTACTTGTAAGTCTTGTGATTCTATTGTATCAATCATATTTTGTGTGTGTAAGTTTTTTCCTCTGTGTACAGTGGATACATGCACAGCATTGACATAATTCCCATCATTCCCATGAATACCACCAGAAGACCTACGGCTACCGGATGCGAACAATAAAAAAAACTCCCTTGGTCGGTCGATCCATATAAGAACTACACACAAAAAACAAAAAACAAAAAACAAAAAACAAAAAACATCTGATCTACATCTAGAATGAATCAGCAAAAAAGTAAGCTCGCACCCAGGTTCGAACTGGGGACCATCAGATTTGCAATCTGGTGCGCTACCACTGTGCCATACGAGCAAACTTGAACGGCTATACATAGAAGTTGCATATCACGCAATAGCGTATGGGAAAGACACCATTCTCATGAATATTATAATACTAGAGGCGGTGAAAACCTGGAATTCAAACATGGAGATAACTGATGTTACAAAAACAAATCTAATAGTAAAAATTCCGAAAATTTAGTCCCTGCTGTACCCTACGAAGGAGCGACGACGATCAGCGCAGCTCTTCTGGGTTGGTTTGCGTACAGCTTTTTAGCATCATTTACATCATCCAGCTAGCCGGAATAGGACAAAATCTTCTGTCATAAATAGTCTTCAAATCCTCCCATACACTCAAACTTTGTCAATCAAATGTTAAAAGAATTGGAAATCAACCCAATAAGCTGGAATTGTCCATAAACTTCATTTCGTTTCTGAGACTTGGACTATACATTCAAAACCACTCTCTGAGCAATAACCCAACAGGAGAGGTCTGATGGTCTAGAGGTATGATTCCTTCTTAGGGAGGAGGAGGTCCCGGGTTCGATTCCCGGTTAGACCCTTCTTTTTTGGGACATTTTTCCCTTTTTTTAGCGGTCTTGGCTTCTTATCATGGTAAATGCACGCACCATCTGAACGCACGTTTGTAGCCAGCAGAGGTAGGTATTCGACACATAGAGAGACACCCCCAGTGGCGCCCACTTCTGGTTAGGGTTAAGGCATAGCAGCGGTGGGATAGGTTTCACCGGGGTGTTTTTCGGGCGATTGATGCGGCGAAAAGGGCTCCAACTATCATTGAAGCGAACGGTATTGCTACAGTTGAGTGTGATTATTTAAATCCATCACGAGTGGATTATGTTTATTGTTTTGAAATTAGTATATTGAACCGAATAACGGCTTCAAACGGTCACCAGTCGAGTGAGAAAAGCTTCAAACGGTCACCCTTCGGGTGAAAACATTCAAATTAGTAATTACTAGTGTTAGTACCGACATGCCCGGAAACACACACCATGTTTAGCACTTGAAACCAGCTACTCAGCTCATTAGTTCTCACTCGTCAGCTCGCACAACTGTCCTCCTTCATCTTGCATAGCCCGGGCGTCCGTCTCTTGATCGAGAGGGGGAAGTGGGGGGTAGCAGGGAAAAAGGAGTTTCATCAATTTGGCTCTCTATTCCACCATTCTGCTTGCCAGTAGGAAAGTTGTTGTAACAATTTCATCATTGTCTTCAGTTTGGTATATATTTTCCTATCCGAATTTTCTTCCGAGCCACTCCGTGGAGTAAAAAATAGATTTCATCATATTTCTCTGAATCGCATACCATTTTGTCGTCTATCTGTATGTACCAGTTACTTAAAGCGTTCTGACAGTTCGTGGGTCCTTTGCACTCCACCCCATATCCCCTGCATTGTTCCCCCCACCACCCGACGCGCCACGGGAAATGGGATGCAATCAGGCGCGGGGATTTTCACGCATGCACTAGCAAAAACGCACAAATCACAGACACATCCTGCGATGCACTACGTTATACCCCACACTGCTGCGCTCGAAGGTTACTTCGAGCCATTTCTCACGGTTTTCCTCATACCCGACAATGTGAGCACACTGAGATCCAAAGTGCTTTGCTGGAGTCAATCAATGACTTTGGTTGGGGATGGGAAAATGAGGTCATTCACCTCACTTTTGACTGAATTTTTTTTCTTTCAATATAAAAGCATCTTTGTATCCCCCTTTGCTTGGTTCTTGCTTCTGCCAAATATCATACAGAACGATACAGTCGATTCAACTAAGAACAATTGTCCACTCTGAATCTGATAAACCCAAATCTAATATGTCTTACACAAACCCCCTATCAATTGAGATTGATCTCCCTAATGGATTGACTTACGAGCAACCACTCGGTCTCTTCATCAACAACGAGTTTGTTGAGTCCAAGGAGGGTGGTACCTTTGTGGTGCTCAACCCAGCTACCGAGGAGAAGATCACCCAGGTATACGAGGCCACCGAGGCTGATGTCGACGCTGCAGTTGCTGCTGCAGAGAAGGCTTTCGAGGAGAGCAGTTGGGCAACCAGCGACCCACTTGAGAGAGGTATACTTATCAACAAACTTGCTAACTACATCGAGGAGGACAAGGCTGTGATTGCCAGCATTGAGTCCCTCGATAATGGTAAGGCTCTCAGCTCTGCCATTGGTGATGTGGAGCTGGTGATCAAGTATCTGAGATCTTGTGCTGGCTGGTCCGACAAAATTTTCGGTAGACTTGTCGACTCTGGTAAAGACCACCTCAACCTTATCAAGAGAGAGCCACTTGGTGTTTGTGGCCAGATCATTCCATGGAACTTCCCATTGTTGATGTGGTCTTGGAAGCTCGGTCCCGCCCTTGCTACTGGTAACACAGTTGTGCTCAAGACCGCTGAGTCAACTCCTCTTTCAGCTCTGTACGTTGCCAAGTACATCGTCAAGGCTGGTTTCCCACCAGGTGTTGTCAACATCATCTCTGGTTTCGGTAAGCCAGCTGGTGACTACCTTGCTCGTCACCCAAGAGTCAAGAAGATTGCTTTTACCGGATCCACCGCTGTTGGTAGATTGGTGCTGAAGGCTGCTGCTGAGTCCAACCTCAAGAAGGTTACTCTTGAGCTTGGTGGTAAGTCGCCAAACATTGTGTTTGCTGATGCTGACATCTCCAAGGCTGTCCAGCACATCATTGTCGGTATTTACTACAACGCCGGTGAAGTGTGCTGTGCAGGTTCCAGAGTTTACGTTCAGGACACAGTATACGACAAGGTGCTCGAGGAGTTCAAGGCTGCCGCTGAGGCTGTCAAGGTTGGTAACCCATTCGACGAAGGTGTGTTCCAGGGTGCTCAGACCTCCGAGAAGCAGCTCAACAGCATTCTCAACTACATCAAGATTGGTAAGGCTGAGGGTGCCAGAGTCATCACTGGTGGTGAGAGATTCGGCAACAGAGGTTACTTCATCAAGCCAACCATTTTCGGTGATGTTACCGAGAACATGAAGATTGTCAAGGAGGAGATTTTCGGACCAGTTGTGTCGATTACCAAATTCTCCACCGTTGATGAGGTGGTTGTGCTCGCCAACAACTCCAACTACGGTTTGGCTGCTGGTGTGCACACTGAGGACATCAACAAGGCCATCACTGTCTCCTCCAGAATTAAGGCTGGTACCATCTGGGTTAACACCTACAATGACTTCCACCACAACGTTCCATTCGGTGGTTACGGAGAGTCTGGTATCGGTCGTGAGCTTGGTGCCGAGGCTTTGGAGAACTACACTCAGGTGAAGTCCATCCGTGTTGGAATTGTACACAAGACTAAGTAAGTGGGTGGATGATCCGATACCTCTCTCATATGGAGCAATGAATTGGTGTTGTTCCTTTAGTGAATTGGTTTTCTTTCTATGGTTGTTGTTGTATATGATAGCAAAGAATCAAATAATTAAATGACTTATGGTCTTGTACTGTTTTAGATAACGAGTGGCAATGTCAAGCACGTTGTTTCTTCTATCAAAATAAATAAACTATCCTTGTGCGGTTGAGATCACTCTTATAATGTATTCGCACGCTATGCCGATATTGGCCGTCCCTACACCGACACCCGGGCTGGCCGTTCTCGTATGCATATATGTACCATCATGCATTGTGGGGAAGAGAGAGCAGCGAAACGGCAAAACGGCGAAACGGCCTGCAGGTTGGCCAAAAAAAAACAGGATGTAGAGGTTCTAAGCGACAATATACGAACGAGTACCTATAGCATATTCATCATCTTCAAACAACAATTGCTTTTATAAACCATGTCAAATAAACATGCGAGAGATACCAGGGTTTTATTATGACGAAGAGAGGCGCCGATATTTCAAGATAATTAACCGAGGGGTAGTGTCCTCGAGCACCCTCTCGAACGATAGCAGTGGCAGTGAGGTTGAAGGTGAACAGAATGAGGCATCGCGATCTTCCAATATATCGATGAAAAGGTATACAACAGCAGAGATAAATGGCAATGAGAGAGAAAAGCTGGCAAGAATAGAACAGGAACGTTTAGGAGAGGAGTCACGGAGAGAAACAGAAAAGCACGAGGAAGCGAAGCACGACCTTCTGGACACTTTGCCTACACCTGCCAACTACATGCAGATCCTTTCTTCCTGGCGTGTACGTGGGGGTCCTTCAGATACTCTAATAGATCACAACAGCATATTCCAAAAGATAGCCAGCATACAGAAAATAGAAACACTGCGTATACGAGAAACGTTCACGCTGAGATCTCCTGGAGATGGCACGTTGAACCGTAGTGGGTACCCATCATGGCTGACAACCATACCACAATGCGATCATTTACCCCAAAAGATAGTTTTAGGATTTGAAGAGCAGCAGGTTCTATGTTTCCCCGAAGAGCACTTGTCTGACTACGCAACCGCTGGCTTCACAACTATTGATTATGTTGCAGAATCCAGAACCAGAAAGACTTCGCTCTCTCTTGGCGGCCTTCCGTTCGTGTCAGAAGTTGGTGGGAATATAGAACGTATATATCCTGTTGATAAACATGAGCATATACTCATGTCAGCCGTTACCGAGTCGTCAGAAAACAGACAGCCATATTTTCAAGCATGTGTTTTGTTTAGAGGGCCTGATTCTGCGAGTGTGATACGAAACGCAGAGTTTGTCGCCCCTGGTGCGATTAATGCAGCAGCTTACGGGGTTGATTCAAATACAATATTTGTGGCTACTGAAGCAAATCTCAGACAAGTGGTTTCCAATAAGGATTGGAGAAGAAACTTCCAGTCAGAAGTAATCTCATTATCATATAACAACAAAGAGTCTACCATGAGAGAGTGTTTAGCTGTTGGCATGAGAAATGGAACGATAGAGATAATCGATAAAAGGACAGATCGGCCAGCTATGAAAATAAATTTTGGAGCAGCCGTGTCTGATCTAGAATGGGTAATTGATGATGCGTCCCACTTTCTGCTTGTCAAGGGGTTAAAGGACAACCTGAAACTCTTTGAAATGAGAAGTCTCAGAGGGAACTCAAGTATGCACTCCAAGTCAAGAAATGATGCTTCCTCTACAACAGAACCTTATATACGTTACAGAGGCTACCGTAACGAGTTCCATTTGCACGAGAAGATTGTGCTCACACCCGACAGAAAGTTCTTTGCGGTTAAGGATCATTCGTCCCTGGGAATACGAATCTACGACGTCCAACATGACATGCCAATAGAAACCACAAAGATACCTTGTCCACAAAAGCCTCTCTTTGCATGGGCCAGCCCATCAGCATACACATCAGATCCTGTTCACTTTCGTGCAGGTGTTACCAAAAGGCATCTTAGTGGGTATGCGTTGTTAGTTGCAAATGCAAATCAACTGCAGTACTATTGTTGACGCAGACGCAACTCGGTAAAGCCATGACTATGTGGGATGAGAAATGAACGGACATAAATATGTACATTATAATTGAAAATACTTCAATACTGAAAACAATATCTTATCACTGTAACGCGGTGTCACACTTATCATGGTATCCGATAAGCGATGGTTGACCTCGCTCACACCACTTAGCGCGGCATGTAATCTCCGGAGTTACCCCTTCTGGTATCTTGCGCCGTTGGGGGGGGGGGGGGGGGGGGGCGC